>JAOTAV010035409.1:0-19115 GCA_026546445.1 Cyclargus thomasi
TTAGCACACAAACGTTCTTTTACGACTTTTTTAAACTTATTTATGGAAAGATTTTGAACGTTTTCTGGGATTTTATTATAAAGACATATACATTGACCCTTAAAAGATTTACTTACTTTACTAAGCCTGATAACCGGTAAATCTAACTTGTGCTTTTATCGACGTAATAGAAATAGATGAATATGGGGTACGACTAGCAAATTAAAAGCAAACACGGACCTAATGCATGATTAGATAGCTTATACGCGACTGTGCTCTGGCATAAATTATTGGCCTATGATTCTAGCTACAAACCACAGCTTAGCTCAACATCATCATCGTTGTTGTGGATTTAGAATAGATCTTATGATGAACTAGAAGATAACTGCACGTCCTTTAAGGCAAAATTCAAAAGCTCGGGAACCGTACCCGGTTTGCCCGGAGCAAAAAGTATCCTTTGCACTTTTGCGGGACCTTATGTATATCCATATCAAATATCTGCAATACTGTTTCTGTGGTCAAGAAGTAATAGAGACAGAAACATTTTGCACTCATAGAATTAATAATATATACATCACAATATTTTATGATGATTTTTGGATAGGAGTCACTAAGAGGAGAATTTTGATGCGTTGTAATGTCGGCCAAACAACGAAAACAGTCGTTTATGCTATTTCTTTTCAATTTTTAATTAAATCAGAAATTTGATCTTCTTACAGTAATTCCATTTGACCTCTTATAATAATCTTAGCATATATAATAGAATATGATAGGCTAAGATTTTTGACGAGGCTATGCGCTTGGTGTTTGAATTTCTTGTCCCATATTTTCGCCCATTACAAAGTTACAAATATCATCTCGAAAGTATGTTTTACTTCGCTAGCTAATGTTGCGTGCAGGTGCTACAAAATATGAACTCCATTTACTGCACTGATGACTTAATTTCCTTCAACCTATTTATAACAACCTGGCCTTTGGCCTTGACTTCGCGTGCCATTACTAACGCCGTGAAGCTAGCTTGTGTGGAATTATCTATGTTCGTCCTCGTTGAAACAAAATTGTTGAACTGATCTACCCTTTAAGACCCGAAAATAGGGGTCTAAGTAAGGAATAGGGCTTAGAATTTGGAATTGATTTATTTAAAAATCAATGAAGAAGACCTTGAATAAAACTGATCCTGAAAATAAAGTAAATTTAGAGTATGTTTAGCAATTTAGAGATGAAAAGTTTTATTTATAAATTGGTTACCACACAGTTCTTTTAAAAAGTCCTTCTGGGTCGTTTGTATTAAATTTTAAATATAGATTCTAAATAAACAAAAATAAAAATAATGTTACTAACCAATTTAGAAACATAATTATAAAACGTTTTACTCATAAATTGGTCACCAACGAAAAAATTAATCTTTCAAAAAGTCCTGTTGGGTAGACTGTATTGTTTTTTCTAATTATTAACCTATTCTTTTTCTATCGTATCTGTTGCAGGCTCTCAGCGGTCACTCCGGCCACGTACTGTCCCTCTACAACTGGGGCGGCGCCATGTTCGTCTCCGGCAGCCAGGATAGGAGTGTCCGGTTCTGGGACTTGCGTACTGGTGGTTGCGTCAACGTCATTCAGCCGCCCGCTGGACAGGTTAATAAGGTGAGATAGAGATAGAATGAGAAATGCTGTTTTTTGCTAGAAGTAAAATGAGATAGAGTTTGACGGCTAGCCCGGCCGCTTATTATCTGAATTTCTGATCAGAAAATTCTGACGCACTTGTCAAATACTCATACAAAAGCTTATCAGAAATTTGGAATGGTATGCGGGGTCTACAACAAAACAAATGTCCCAATTTTTGTTCAGAAATTCAAATATGTGCGTCAAGGTTGATGAAAACATGCATTAGTTCTTAACTCATCCGCGGACCCATATGTTAAGAAGGCCCTAAACATTGCTCCTCACTTACATGATTCTCAATCCTCACAGGGAGGTGGCGTCGCATCAGTTGCGGTGGATCCATCAGGGCGGTTATTGGTCAGCGCGCACGAGGACGGGTCGTGCTCGCTGCACGACGTGCGAGGCGCGCGCGCTTTACAACGCTTCACGCCGCATTCTGCCGATGCGCGCTCCGTGCGGTTTTCCCCTGGCGCGTATTATCTGCTCACCGCGGGCTACGATGGAAGAGTTGTGCTGACTGATCTACAGGGTAAGTTACTCTAAAGTAATTAGAAGTGACCATTAGAATGCCGCCGACAAGTGACAATTGGAATGCCGCCGACAAGTGAAAATTGGATGCGCTATACGCACCTACATTGAACCCAGCGAATAATCTTGCTTAGCACGCATTTTTTAAATATTTTTCGAACATCAATAACTCTCCACGTTTCAACCAATATGATTTCTAGCATTCCTTTGCCTATTTTCGTTGTTGATATCTAACTAATAAATCAACTGTACATCCCAACATACACTCGAGCTAATAAGTTGTCAGTTTTGTGGGCTGGAACTTTTGTGATAAAACTTTATTGGTACGGATACGCGTCATGTGCTCCACATAATAAATATATTCGCTTGAGCGCCTGGCGTATATCTTTTTGATTTATATCATGTACGAAGGGTATAAAGTGGAAGGCCGTGGAGTAATACTTAATCGATATTACTTAGTGCTTATACTGTTGTAGTGCTCCTGTTCATGGATATTGTTGCGGAAAGTAGAGGTTTTTTTTTTTACGTTTTGAAGACAGACAAAGTGGCACACTTGAATGCCCGGGATATATGATACCAGCTTTTCAAGTCAGGGCAGCAAGATAGTTCTCTATTGAACTGTCTAATGTCTTGGCTAACTCGCACTAGTCTTTTAACGAATTTGTTTAGACTAGAGGTCGCCTTGTGGTCAAAATTCGACCATATCAATCACAGACTTCAATTTGGCATAAAGGTCCATTACAATAAATTTTATTTTTTAAAAATCATACCACAACCATAGACGAAAGAGTATTTCGTGTATGATTGTCGTATCATGTCAAAAAATTGTAATGAGCGTAGCGTTTTATTTATTAAAAATATACAATATTAAAGCAAATTTTTAAATTATATTGGCATTCCACGCTCCTTCTCCATATCAACTATAAATGGGAGAAATTTTATACTTTTACATCTACGCGTCTTTCGTAGTAAGGGTTACAAAGTTTTCCGCTCGCGTAAAAAAATCGCGTAAAATTAGGTATTAGTTCGCACTCGAGAGGGTGCAGATTTCAGCCCCGGTGGAGGCGTGTACCACTGAGACAATTTCCGATCTCCAGTACATAATACGGATGCTCATTGCCGTGAGAGAGCCATGCTTCTGCACGAATGGGCTGGCTCGACCGGAGTGATACCACGGCCTCACAGAAAACTGGCGTCCAGTGAGTTTAGCGGTGGCCCAACTTCCCTAATCCCTTATCCCTATTCCCTCATAGAGGTCGGCAACGCACTTGCGACTTCGGATGTCGCGAGTGTCCATCGGCGACGGCAGCAAGTCTGCTCGCTTACCCCCTAAATATCATAAAAAGATTAATTTCATCCAGGGAGCAATAAAAATAAGCAGTAATATATCAGTTATAATAAATGGTAGCAAACCTTGCCTTTTATTAGCGCTGCAGTTAATCGCGCCTAGCTAAATATTGGTAAAAAAGGTTGGGCAGGTAACTTCTTTTGTTACCTGCCCAAATTGCCTACAAACTTTATTTGGGTTTATATTTCACTCGGCTAGTATATAAGCTTATTTATAGATTATTATTATTATCGATACGAACTAAAGATTAAAATAAAATAACGATAAAATAACGAAAAAAATAAAATAAATTTTCTTTCTTATCGGAAAATGTTCTTGCTATTCCAGCAGGTCGCTGGATAGTAATTTCGCTGTAATGAAGTCTCTGATTAGTTGAGTTCTTATTACATTACTTAGCTCGAGATCATGTTAACCTAATACCAACTAATACCAATAACAAACCTACCCCCTTATTCAGAAAAATATTTAAACAATGTTTAACCTATCAAGATTTGCGGTCCTTTTATATACGTATATTGAAAACGTCACACGATAGAAAGGGACAGCGAACCTTGATTAGTTGAACACTGTTTACATATTTTTATGAATAAGGGGGTAGTTGTTCAATTATAAATTTAAAAAAAACTCTGGGAAGTTGAAACAGGCCAGATTGCGGATTTAAGTACGCTAATGTCAAACCCAACTCACAGAATACGACTTACATGAAATCGACCAAATGACGCAAGTCTGTCAACTGGTTCGGTACTAACTTCCGTGATAGTACATTAGACATTCGAAAATTTCATGTTTCGAGATCGTGTAACTAGATCTGTTGTCTCTTTATGATACGTCATAGCCGTTTTCCGTTGCAGGTGATCTCACGTGTGCACTGCCCAGCGTGCCCGTAGCCCGCCACCCCGACAAGGTAATATCGGCGAGATGGCATCCCGACGACTTCTCGTTCCTGTCCACATCAGCCGACAAAACTGCCGTGCTGTGGACGATACCACCCGTCTAACGTGTTAAGCCCCGCTGCGCACGCTGCACGGTTCGGCCGCACAGATCGGATATGGTAATGCTTTGTGTACGATTTTCATAAATGTTGTGTCTAAAAATGGGACACTATAAAATTACTCGCCCGCAATTGGCTCGGTTATAATGAAATCGGCCGCCGAAAACGGTGACACGGCACGACACGACACTACCATCTTACACGATGTCTATGAAGTCACATTCTATGATGGAACGTGGAGTGCGATGTCGCAGTCGGATTCTGTCGCGTAGTGCGTCACATAAAGACCCAATAGGGAAAATGCGTGTTAAACAAAATTTAATTAATGCCTATTATTAAGATAGTGGGCTTAAAGATATACAGAATGACAAAAAATACTAGCGATTTCATTTTTCTACCCATCTCTTTCTCTCAAAACGTTATTTAGTATGAACTTTGTATGCTGCTTATAGACTTTGACGTCACAATCTCTCTGACTACTTTAAAGGCTTGTAACTTTGTTGTTCCCAATTTTATCAAAACACTGTTTGAACTACATTGTTTTTCGATAACAATGTAGATTTATTTAAAGAAAAAAAAAACAATTATCTATATTTTTTAATATAAAGAAACTCTATTGAAATATGTTACTGGCATACTGGCTAACGTAATTTGAACCTAACAAAACGCGACAACATATCATCGCAATAAATGTTGCAAATCAGGATAAATACTAGGTTCAACTCATATTAGCTACACTATGATTAAGTATTGTTGTTCCTGTCATGTTTTAGATCAATTTATCTTGCAATAAAATGTGGACCACAAGTATTACTGTAAATTATGTCTGCTGTGACCGAACTGCGCCGTTTGATCGTAGTGCGTGTAGAGGGAGTTATGGAATTTTTCATATTGACGAATTTTTAATAAATTTTTCGAAGTTTCTTTTACATAGCTATTATAACAGGTTATGTCTATTGCGAAGGGTTTTCGTCATGTATAACCGTATCCTAATTTCACATTGTCAGAAACCAATATTTATTATTGGTTTTTGGTCAAATTTTTTTGTATTCTCATGAAACAAATAAAACATATGTAAATGTCAATAATACTTTTGACTACGAAAATTAAGAAATCAAAATATTTCTTTTCTTCCAATTTAGACTATAAAAATAAGAAGCTGAAGATTTTATATCTTTATCCATACTAAATATGAAAATAAGAAAATACTTTAATCAATTACTTTTTATTAGTATCTGTTTTGTATTAATTTAAATACCACCAAGAAACAATTTACTCGATGAATCAAAAATTACTTTTTTTAGTTTTTCTTTACTGAAAATTGCAGTTTGAATAAAAAAGCAAATAGAAATTATTTAAAATTTTGATGTAACATATCTACAGTCTCATAGAGTAACTTTTTTTTTTTCATTATACCAACAATATTTTAATTATTATAGAAGGTGCAGTTTTGTGTCAATATGTCAGTATTTAGTTCGAGTCTCACGTATTAATAGATCGTGCTAATATTGTTTCCATTCGAAATAACCAACGGTTATGTAATGTAGCTTTAAATTAACGAGTATCTAAGTTTAATACGTCACAAAAATAATTTCGCTAGCACTAACAATAAGCTAAATAGGTATTCACACTACGCCGGCGAAACGTTACGTTTTCGATGTGTCGATTTTAATGAATTAAAAAAGGTGATACATTAAACGCACAATATTGGTAATACGATTTTTTATAAAATGTAAAGGCTTTAAAATTTAGTATGAAAAGTTATTACATCTGTATCTACATATGCCGTCGTAGTTTGTATACCATGTAAAGAGGCCTATTCCGGAAAGCGGTCTGACATGTGTTACTTAATAAGTCACGAATGTGATATAACATTGTATGTTAGGGTTTCATGACAAAATTAATAAATGGTGCTGCCATATTATTTGTTCGCTTTAAACAATGGCATGTCACAAATATTACGAAATCGATGAGATTTACTAAACGTGCGAAAATGCACTTTTTGTTAAATCTTATTTTATTTGAATTACGTAAAATATAATAGGTAGTGAAACATTGGTAGACTATATTTTTAATTTAAAACTACATCGTGTAGGTAATGAACGAAATTTTGAAATCGAATGTAAAATTTTAATTTTCCCTGATATGGGTGCGAAGGAACAAATATTTTGTATAAGTATGTAATATTATAACACGATCAAGTCGACTATTGAAATGGTTTGTAATATTCACTGTAACAAAAAAATATTTTAAATGTGATTAAAACTCTTCTTCTAAACTTTTATCTCTTAATCTATTTTGATAATTGCAAAATTTTTATCGCAATTTTGTATTTTTTAATTAAAAAAACATAATTTAAGTTCATTTAAATCGAATTTTCCTCGCACTACGTTTTAGAGGCACTTTTTTTCGGCGCCGAAAATGCGTATTCGCAACCCGGTGTGAAGTGACCCTTACATCAATGCATTAATTTTAAATTTTTTGTATTATTCACTCCACTTGTGCTAATGAGGCTTTCGAATAAAATTTCATTGTAATTTTGTATTATTAGTTATTAATTTGTTAGAATGAAATAATGGAAGTTTGCTTGAATAATAAATATTTCTCCACTTAGTATAAATGTACTAAAATTTCGCTTTGTTATGACTTGTATTACAATTTACAGATAACTTTAAACTTTATACGTAAAATTATTTTTAGACATCTGTCTTCACTTTTAATTCAAAGTAAGCTTTCACTTTGAATTAAAAGTAAAGACAGATCTGCGACAATAACCGGCAGTTCTTGTGATTATTTTAAACAAGCTAATAATATTATTTTTAAAAAATTATATTCGATTTTTATTTCACCAAGCTATGTATTTACTTTTTATTACGTCTTAGAGAGAATCATTGTATTTACAATAATTGTATTTTCAATGATTTTACGGGTACAAGTTTTTTATGACAAATGTACTGTGGTTTCCAAAATTCGATTACGAAAATCGATGCCTTACTGCCTCAACCTCGTATCTTAAAAATTGCTACATTTGAGGAGACAAAAAAATTAATATATTTTTTTCCTAACTAATTGTACAAAACTAGATATGGAATTATTTGATAAGTAAATTGTTTCTTGACAAATAACCTTATATCTAGTTTTGTACAATTACTAAGAAAAAATATATAATAAGTTTTTTTGTCTCCTGAAACGTAGCCATTTTTAAGATACGAGGTTGAGGCAGTAGGGCATCGAAATACCAATATATGAATATTAAAATTGTACATTTTTATGGCTTTAAAATTTACCCAAAATTAACAATGTTATAAACCGTTAACGATGATAGTAACCCAAATCTAGTACGCCTAGAAATTTTATACTTTTATTGAATAGTACTTAGTACTTACCCTTAATTTATACCTAATTTATCTTGTAGTCAGTTTATACCGAGACCGAGACGTGGCGTCGCGTTTTAAGGTCGACATTTAAAATTTTTATATATTATTTACTACAGAAATAGACACCGTTGTAAGATTATAAATTACTAATATTATAAACCACTGCTTTTCGCGTCGATTTCGCAATTAAATATATTTTCTTGTGAAAACAAATCAGATTTTAATTGCTGTATGTAGCGTCGCGTTAAGTCTCGATGTTAACTGACCCTTAGAAGCGTTCTGCGCTAATTTTGACTGCGTGTAAAATATAAATTATAATTGTTCCCCTCTATAAATTATGTAATCTTTGAGATTATAGTGTTATTGTGTTTGTTGGGGATGCGAATGTGTGAGGTTTTGCTCTATATGCTTTTAATATGCTGCTCACAACTTTAAGATCGCTTGACAGAAATAAAAAAAAACGCAGTCGTACAGAAGAGTCATCGGTGGATAAAACATGCGGAAATCACCCTAACGAGCGATCTTTAAGTTTTGCGCCCCTTATGACTT
The DNA here is from genome assembly GCA_026546445.1 of Cyclargus thomasi. Classification (NCBI taxonomy): domain Eukaryota; kingdom Metazoa; phylum Arthropoda; class Insecta; order Lepidoptera; family Lycaenidae; genus Cyclargus; species Cyclargus thomasi. Next base: position 8,431 of record JAOTAV010035409.1, read on the forward strand.
CTGTGTGATAACTATTGTATAGTAATAGACCTTTATATATAGAGTAGACAGTTTTTGACGATTTATAGACTAAGCAACGACCAGTATAGGTAGGCTTATCCTAGTACCGGAATTCTGAGTTACGAACCAAAATTCATTGTAGTTAAATGTTGTATAGAATCGCTGTAACTTTCGTATAGTTCACTCCTTAAATCTATTTTGAGGTTCCTTTGAGTTAAGGAAAGGAAATATTGAGGATACGAGGAAGGAGCCTTAATAGATTTTGGGAGATTTTGTTGCTTGTCGAACTATAAAGTTTATTACGTGTAGAGAGTCTATAATCGCAAAGCCTCACAGAGTGTATGTATGTCTGTAACACGTCTAACGCATCAACTCTATATTTCATTATGTTGTAAGAATATAATCCATTATTTACAAGTGTATTAGTTTTATTTTTTACAATCAAGCTCGTTTTTGTATGGCGGGAACAAACATTCCGCAAAGGTGATGATGCAATGCATTTTCAATCTTACGCCATGAACTAAAGGTGCATTTTAGATATTAATGTTGTAAATGGTCGTGAATGATAAACCTTAATGTCATACACGATCTTGATGCACTCCAAATTGCACCCTCAGTTCATGACGTAAGATTGAATTGAGGGTGCATCTTAGATATTAATGTTGCAAATGGTAGTGTTTGACAAACCTTGATGTCAAACACGACCTTGATGCACTCCAAATTGGACCCTCAGTTCATGGCGTAAGATTAAATCTGAGTGCATCTCAGATATTAATGTTCTAAATGGTGTCCATCGAGTATAGTTATTTTCAATCGTCCGCCATGAACTGAGGGTGCAATTTGGATTGCATGAAAGTGCACCTTTGCGTGATGTTTGTTCCCGCCGTGTAGAACTTTTACAGATTAACTGAAATTGATTCAGGACTATGTTCGTCTATAATTCACGTCAATTAAATGCTTTCTATTAACATCCATAATGATTTATGACATAACGTATAGACGGGGCAAATAAGAATGCCTCTTTACACGTAACAATACATAGAGCCTTAATTAAGTACAAATAAAATTCCCGTCAAAAACACTATTAATTAATAAGATTTGAATGGTTTTGCGTAATAAAATTAAGATTTTCTGGAATGCACAACGAAACACTTTATTCACGTACCAGAGGAGAAAATAAAGAGAACATAGACAATTTCCACAAAAAAAAAAAATGACAATCGATATACACTTTTTTTTAATTTATTGAGAGCTGGATGCGAGTCCTTTGCTCAGAATATACACTAAATATGTGGTGTTGCCCTTTATGAACACAGACATAAAATATTATCTATGTGCTAAATAAAATCATATACTTAACAAACACTTGTCCCTAGTACAAAACAAAAAAATCTATAAGAAGTCGGTTAAAAAGCATGATGATGATTCTAAACACATCTTATGCAGTATATTCTGTGACGTAATTCTCGAAAGCCCACATAAATGCTGTTTATTTACTGCTTGTAGATATTAATGTCATATTGAATTATGTACTTTCTCTACCCGCAATAAAGACCGTTTTACAACTGCGTGAATCGAACAGATAATTTTACTGCTGCAGATTCTATTATAATTTAGTTTCATGTTATTGCTCCATAGCGTTTTGTATGAAAGTTTTGTTCGTGAACTTAACGGAGACGATAATTAAGCTCGGTCTCTCCCCTATATTGTATTTATTACACTACAATGTATTTATTATTTACTGTAAAGTAAGAAATAGGGATGTTTCACGTAGAATCGAACATCACATAGATATATTGAGAGCTACAAAGTTGAATTTTATCTTTTTTAGATAAGAGTAAGAAAAATTTTCTAAAAGAAAGATCTTTCGACTGAGTACTGAACACCGAGCAATGCTGAGGGGTGAGTCTGAAGCTGCGCCTATGTCGGAAACTTCAATAGCGCGATTCAGGAATTTTGAACCTTTTTTGCGATATTATGAAGAAACATCTTAAATAGTTACGGTTCTTATCTGGTTTAGACAATATGATAATACCAGCAGACCCGACATACGTTGTCCTGCCAGGCTAATTTGAATTAAATCTGAATTAAACACATAAGTCGAAGTTCTTGTTAATTAGAAATCTTTTCGAGCTTAAAACTAAAATAATTTAGCTATATAATGAAGTAGGTACAAGATTTCTTGAAACTTTATAGAAAATTTTGAGTATTTTCTTAAAGGTAGCAAAATGTTGGTTTTCTGCTTCTTCTACTTACTACGATTTCCCTTGAAAACACACAAAAATTTAAGAAAAATAGGTCCTGTCGTTTAGGAGGTTTGTCGAGGAGTTCAATGACAAACATACGCACAGAAGAATTAGTAAGATGTAACATGATATTTTATTTCGATCAAACGATTTGTAAATAAATAAAGTTACAAAGTAAACTAGTTTAACAGCTATTTCTGTTTACCAATGAAATCGATAGTGATGAATAGGTAATATTAATTAGTCAGACCACAGAAAATGTCGTATTGCAGTTGTTTCTTTTGTTAGGGACTCATTGTTACAATGTAGTAGTAATCAGTGTTCTGATTTTATCATTAGAACAAAGGATGCTTCTAGAACCTACAATCTAGACTAGAGGGAAAAGGATTAAGAAATGAACGCTTTCCTTTTTCCTAGGTCACAGTTTTGATGTGAAATAAAATATCATTATAAACAACAAGCGATCATCCGCGACTTTGCCTGCATGGGATTGTACCCTATATTGCCGCAATAAAAATGAGTATTTATTTAGAATAAAAACTATTTTATAATCTAAATCAGTCAGAGCCCAGAACTCAACACCAATCGTCATGAAAATCGTTGTGTACTTGTAATTTTTGCACGATTCACGTATTTTCTGTTAGCAATTCACATTGAGAAAAGAACTCCATTGAGAGAAGACTCAGAGAGTAGGAAAATAGGGCTCTGTACGGTTTTTTTCGCGGGTCGCGGATAAAATTCAAAATTATTGGTTTAGCTGTTTCGCGCCAATTAAAAACAAATAGTACTTCTATTTTCAAAATCAATGCGACAATATTTCTTCCCCTATGCAACTGTAGCTCGTTTGCGCCTCATCTCGCAGCCCTCACGCCCCCATAGTAAATATTATACACGGCCTGTGGCGACACTCGCGCCGGGTTATCGAAATCGCGTGTGGTGTAAGGCACAGATGTTAGCGGATAACTACAGCTATGCAAGAGCTCTTGGCTGAAGCGGCAAATGCACAGTAGCTGCCACTGGCAGATGTTCTTCAACTTATTTAGAAAAAAGTGTGAATAAAGAATATGCAGAATGAGTCTAAAAAATTAAGAGAAATCAATTTATTAAGATAAATCTTGTAATGTCTGTGTAGAATTCTTGTATCACTTTTCTTTTCGATTTTCACTAAATTTTATATAGTTGAAGAATCTAACCTAACCTAACATAATATCAATTTTTATGCTACAAATGCAAGGGCTGTTCACTCTTAATGTTAAAGCTCAATGAATTGGGCACTGTTCAAATATCCAATTGCTAAAAGTAACAAAATAGGTAAAGATGGTAAATGTCTCTAACTACAGCAAAGTAGTCTGGCTTCTAGTTGCATTTTGCAGGTAAAGTATTTTTTAAGGTAGCTTCTTCAAATTCACTTTAGCAAGACTCAAGGTTAGGTTTAAAAAAGATTTTAGCATTATTTTAATCTCACACCTCGCTCCTCGCTCTACCCCTGTTCCACCCTTTTGTTTGACCCCACATCATTATTATACGGAACATAATAACCCCTATTGTAATTAACATAGAGGCGTTATTCCCGTATGTAAATTTTCATCCAGGTCCTGTCAACATGAGCACGAAATGCTCCGATACCAGGGGATTTGTTATAATTAAGACGAAATTGTCATACACAATGCTTGGACATCCATTCAGATATGAAATGATTTTACACGTGACTGTACACAAGGAATAAATCAAAGGAACCCTTTGAAAGGTCGGAAGAAGTTACGGGAATTTGTCATTGGAATCTGAATACTGTTTCAGGGTTTGTTTGTTATTTTGGTTTCAGCAAGGTAGGTTAGGTAGGTGCTACTGAATTTTAAGGTACAATAGGGAATATGCATGGTTTTTTATTATTTAATTTAAAAAATGTTACGTTATTGAAAAACGATGTAGTCCAATCAGTTTTTTGATAAAATTGAAAACAACAAAGTTACAAGACTTTAAAGTAGTCAGTTAGAAAGAGAGATCCGATATTAATTATGACGTGAAATTCCATAAGCTGCATACAAAGTTCTTACTAAATTACGTTTTAAGGGCAAGAGATGGGTAGATAACTTACATCGCTAATATCTTCGTTATTTATCAACAGAATTCAGAGATTTATTGTGATTCTGCATATCTTTTAACCCACTATCGCAATAATTTGCATTCCATAAAATTTTGTTTTACACGCATATTCCCTATTAAACGCACTGCCGTATGCACAATTATTTTGGATTTTTTTTTGTAATTTTAGGTAAGGTGTCGGGTAGGCCCCGTTTCTCACCAGCCAGGTCTGCAATTCTGCATTGGGGTGTAATAGGAGAGTTACATTACTTGCCTAAAATACCTAATTAAAAATTGTTACCGACACTTAGTGTATTAGTGACTGTTCTAATAAAATTGAAAATATATAGTAAGCAGTCCACGCCGCAGCCGCCCAGGTACTGTGCACGTTAAGAACCGCGTTCCAGACGCTCCCGTTCCGTGTGCGCGTCCGGCATTGCAGACGCGCAAGTTTGGCCGAAGCTTTATGCCATTTTAAAAGTTTTGTGAGAGCTTTGTTGATTATACTTCCAACGTGCCAAAACATGGTAGTAAATGGTAATATATGTAACACGAATTGGTCCTTGTTGTATTTTGTTTAACAATATGGTCATCGTGATCGGATAGCCACCATATTGGATATTACAATCGGCACCAATGCTATGTCAATAATTAATATACATTATTGTGTATTGACAGATTTTATGTTTATTATTCTCGTATTTTCGAGGTTATGACTACAAACGTAAATCCATTACGATGAAAACATTGACGCATTGTATACCATGTTTTTTTTTTGGGAAATTGGGGGTAAACGAGCAGACGGGTCACCTGATGGAAAGTAACTGCCGTCGCCCATGATCAGCTGATAAGTATTATCAGAAGAGTTGTAAGTGCATTGCCGGCCTTTTGTAAAGGCAAAGGCTCAAGAAACGGAGATACAATAGGGATCGGGAATAAGGTTTAGGGAGTTTAGCCTTTGATCAACTCACTTAATCGATAAAAGCACACATCACGCCGGTTTTCTTTATGACCGTGTTATTTCTCCGATAGAGCGACCGGCCCATTCGTTTCGAAGTACAATGGCTTTCACATGGCAATGAGCATCTTTATTATTTGAGATTAGAAAATGTCTCATTGGTCACACGCTTTCACCAGAATCGAACTTGCACCTTTTCGAGTTTGTACGGAAGCAGTATGTCCTTAGGTATTTTTAATTAGAACAAACAACAACATTTTCTTAGTACTGTGAACAAAAGACATAATTCACTCTTCAGTGCGCGCAAACATTTTCCTGATTAAACAATTATTCTATCATTGGTTCGATCAAGGGCAGAAAAAACGAACTCTCGGACCGTAGCGTCACCGATTATATAAGTTGGACTAGCACTATTACCTCTAATATAGTTCAGTCAACCAGTCGAGATGTTACTCGCGTTGCTAGTCATCAACATAGCCGTCATAGCTGCCGATCCTTTTCACAAGTACCCCTACGTCTTCCTTCTAGATGTGGGGAATGAAGAAATAGAAGGAACGAGCGCAGAACAACTAAGGGTTACTATCCCTGGAGGCTCTCTCGCTCTGAAGTATCCAGCGGTGGAGACAGGAGATACTATATCACACGTCAGAGTAAGCGGAGTAGATTTCGGTACTGATCTCAAAGCGGAGATCGCCGAAGGTGGTCCAGGGTACGAATACGTGGTGCTCGTCTTCATGGGTAACCCAGGAGTCGCGTACGACGCTGTAGTCACAATAGAGACAGTGAAAAATCAAAGTACTGATACTATCGATGAAACTAACGATAGCGCCGAAGACACCCGCGATTACGGTGCAAAAGATGAAGAAATAGACCCTTCAAATAATTACGACGGTACGCAAAATGATTATCAGGTTGAAGAGAGTGAAGTAGCCGATGATAGAAATGACAATGAAAATGAGTACACAGATACTGAAAACAATAATTTAGATAAGCAAAGGTACGAGAAGTATCAAGCTTTCCGACCACAGCTGTACGGAGGAGCAAGGATTTATCCACAAGCGTCTCTCTATGTTGAAGATAATAATTTTAAACCTCTTTACGATCCAGAGAACCACGCAGAAGAGAATAACGTATACTTAGACTCAAATAACAATCTCAACCAAGAGGCGAATAGTGTGTCAACAGATTATTAATTAGTAATAAATGTATTTAACATACCGAATATAACAAAACAAAGTGATAACAATATGTGTGTGTCTATTGAAGTTAAAACATTGGAAACATGTCTTTTACACACCCGAAAGTATTATCAATCGATTTCCTTCATTACATTCTGCATAATATACTTTATTGTTAACTAGTTTTTATTATAATAAAAATATGATTGTTAAAATATTTAATTCTTCCCGTCCCGCTGAAATTCATTTGTATAGCGAACATTCTTTTCTTTTAAATATTTTTATATCGTATTTTGATTTACACCAATTTTTTCTAGGTCTTGGATGTGCATTAAATATGTGTATCATTTCAATAAGTAATATTTCAAATGTGCATGGACTATAGTAATTGCTTTCCATCAGGTGACCCATCAGTTCGTTCGTCCCAGCCCACCGGTCCTTTGTACCTCTCTAACCCGATTAGGAAATAGCCGGGCGTAAATCTATTTTTGCCTTTCACCATAAACTGGCAGTGATGTATCGACGACTTTTATTATCGATACATTATGGCAAATTGCACGTGTTCCTGTGGGCGTACACGCGCAGTCTCAAGGCCCTGCACCCCCCAATTAGGCTCGTACCATGGCACAGGGCCGGAACATCGGTCAAGAGGGCCCTGCGCCCCTTTAAGCCAACTTTATATCATGGGGAGTGCGATGAAGAAGTGTGGAATCATACCACTTCTCGCTATGGCTCTGCTCGAAAAATTTACAACCAATATCATTTTGATGAGTGGCAATCTTTCACCGCGCGCTTTTCGCGTAACTTTCTACCTTGTACAGTTGCAGTGTTTTGGCGCTAATACTACCTGAAAACCTTTAAAATTAGAGCGTATTGATAGCACGCCCTAAATACCGGCAACGCACCTGCAACTCGTCTGATTCCATGGGCGACGGTACTTGCTTTCGATTACCTGTTTGCTTGGTTTTTCAATTGGCAGGTCTGTTAAATTAAGGATTCTTTTTCAGTGTAGCCCTTGGGGAATCCAGTTTTGGCGTCTGAGGGGCGGGGGTGGGGGGAGATACTCGTGGCCAAGTCACAAAAGACCGTTTTGGAGCCAGGATGGGTTAGGTGGGGGGCACATCCTCGGTCCAATAGCTGTATCTTGTCCCTTGCTTGTTTGTTTTATAAGTATATTTTGATTTTGATACACCTGGGGCCCTAGGCTTGTGCCTATCAAACCGTGTATATCCGGCCCTGATCCGGCACAGATTTCGGTGTATTTCGAGAGTTGTTTACCGGCGGTTGCTGCGATACCTTAATTGTCGCTTGTTGTATGTATGATGGTCGGGTTTTGTGTCACTTGGACGAGTAGGCGAACACGTGGTTTGGGACAAAGTGGAGTTGAGACATGGTCGAGAGCTTTTTGTACGTTCTGAAAGATTAAAAATACACTATACAAATACAGTAACATACAGTCAAACGGGTATAATTGTAAAGTTTTTTTTTTAACCACCACACATTCCCACCACTGTATCCAACCATGAAAACCCTTTGATATGATCTCTGGGAGCCCGAAGGACTTGCTAAAGCTGCCTTGGGAGCCGCAACAAAAAAATCAGAAGAAGATAAGAGGAGTTGATTGTAAAGTTGTAAAATATAAGCTAATATGTAAAATGTACTTAAATGAATTGCTCTTAGCAACATTGCAAACTTTTTTTTTGGATCCCTTGATGTTCCCAGATCTAAAAAAAAATTGCAATAGCAATTAGTTTAAGTAAATTGAAAATGAAAATATATATATTGTTCTCACCACAAATAATCTAACAAAAAATAAAAATTACACCTAACGATTTTGCTGTTTTACATTACATACTTGTAATGCTGGATGGGGGACTGGTGCCTAAGCTAGGTGAAGCCTGTATTTCAGGACACCAGACCTCCATCTTAAATAACGAATAACATATGTGATCATAGTACATAAAATACATATTACGTACGTTGCATTCATAGTTAGTGATTGTGTGTGGTGCGTGCGTGTGTGTGTGTGAGTAAAAGAAGTTTTTGTACGTTATAAAAAATTAAACAGTTTATTACTGTTCTATAAAATCTTTAGCAAGAAAAATGACAAAATAAATTGCTCTTAACAATGCTATGTGGTCGTTTTAGAGGGGTAGGAACATGTAAGTATGGTTTCTCTAAGGTATAAGTACCATAGGAAAATATTTAAACGGGGCCAGTTATCGGACCTACGTCTTTTGATCGAAATATAAAATAATATGTCAATTGTACTTCATGATCTGTCGACTGAAACACACGACCAACTTACTTAGATCCGTAAGCTGGCTCTATATGAACTTCCCTGATAATACAAACATAGTGTTTTATCCCGAAACCGGAGTAACGAACTTAGATCACACCAATTACGAATTAAGTTAATTACACCACGGGTTCGGTAATTAAGTAAATATGTTTCATTAACTCTAACTGCCACACTCACAAACATTAATTACTTAACTGTAACTATCTAAATGAAGATTTCTACAATAAGCATCTTATCTGCTGAAACCCAGCCGCACATTATTAATATTTCGATTAGAAATTCGGATAACGAATACAATTAAGTTTGGGTCACTGTATTCCTGCCCCCCACAAGGCTATCATGTAACTCGCGATAGCAATAATTGCTTGAAAATCGCAAAATATTTACACACTGTATAACTATTTAGACTCGCTGCTCTTTTCAGTTATCTGAAGTTTTTAATATGCCAAAAAAACCTCCTGGCGCAGTCGGGTAAACAGAACAGCGGACGTTGAATAGTTATATGTCGTGTAAATATATTTTTAATTAATGGACGTATGTATTTTACAAGCAACAAGGTTGCGTCAACGCCTTATGAATTTTTAGCGCGATGTAACTCAATTGTAACCTCTTTTTCGCAATCTCGGCCCGTTATGAAAGAATATTCTCGACATGCAAAATGTGCGTTGCTAACGGTCCATAGACTTGTAAATATATTTGGATGGCGTCCATGAAACCGCTGCATTCCAAATCTAGCCCCAATACATCTCTTGCGCTTACAATATTTTGTACTTTTAGATTCGTCAAACAGATTCTGATACTGTTACGATAAAAACAGTTGCACGTCATGCTTTATGCATTTTTTGTTTTTTTTTTTGCTGTCAGTTCTCGATTTTGTGAAAAAAAAACTGGAGTTTTGCTTTTCGGCATCGCAACCGTGCAAGAAGCAAATAGAAAGAATAGATTTTATTATAATTTAGTTATTTCGTTTTAAGAGGTAGAAATAATTTGTAATAATTTAAAACGTAATTTCAAGTCACGTTTAATTCTAGCACAAAGTTATTAAAGTCTACGATAATATTGTTATAGGAAGAAAGCCGCAAGCCCGTGTTAGTTTAGCTAAAACCGGGAGCGCTCCATTTTGAAGATTATTTTGAATTTCGAATAACTGTGTTAAGAATACAAAAACTTTAAAATTAAACCGCTCTTCGATTAATAATTAAAATATGCGTCCTTTATGAATAAAACAAGGATTTCTTTACGTAAAGATGCCACTGCATAATGTACATTATGTATTTAGGCAGTTAAAAACAACAAGACCAGGGTAAACTCATGGTGATTTTACCATTATTACAATTGTTAATTTCAGCATAATATAAGCCATATTTAAACTATATTCGAATACTGTCTATCCGATAAATAACATATAATATGCTTATATATTTCACTAGAATATATTAGCATATTCTTTTACTGATAATATTTATTTAACTCCCAAACTGTTTTGCCCGTCAAGATACTATCCCATACTACGGTATTGAACTACATTTGGTTGCATGCATGAATGTCAAATTTGACAGATCTCGCAAGTCGCAAGTCCGGAATATTCCGAGATGTTTATTCAGTGCAGTTCGCCGTTTACACCAAGTTTACACAACCCTCAAGTACTGTCGACCTGGCCGCATATTATCCGAATTTCCGATCAGAAAAAAAGCCTAAATGAGATTTGCAGGCGCGATAGAGAAGAAGATTTACCTTGACCCCCTCCCCCTTAAAAAACTTTACGTAAGTAATCGACGCCCCCATTAAAGGGTCAAAATTCAAGGAAACATAATAGGGAATATGCATGATTTTTTATTGTTAAATTAAATAAATCTTACGTTATTGAAAAACGATGTAGTCCAATTAGTTTTTTGATAAAATTGAAAACAACAAAGTTA
>JAOTAV010035420.1:0-19106 GCA_026546445.1 Cyclargus thomasi
GGAACATTGAAAAACTTGCTCCGTCGGCGGGATTCGAACCCGCGACCCCCGGCTTAAGCTACCAACGCGCTCACCAATTGAGCTACAGAGGTCGTCAAATTATTTAATTATAGATAATTTGACGACCTAAATTGGTAATTTAAAAAAATAATTATAAAAAAAAATATTTAATTATATCTAAAGATTAAGCCTAGCCGCATATTGTCCGAATTTATGATCAGGAAAATTCGGACAACAATATATTAACCGAAATTTGTGATACGTTTTTCATGGTGTCTGATAACCGTCCGAAAATTTTCTGTTCAGAAATTCGAATAATATATGTCCGGACATAAATATGTATATAAAAGTAAATATGACAAGATTCCAAGTGAAGCGACACATCTGTGACCTTGAGATAACAGTCGTTATGCATTCAGATAAAATATAATTTTGTAGAGTCATACGACATTTGCATATACGATTATTGTTTTTTACTTTTTTAAGTAATATCTTAATCTCACTCTCGTTTCAATTAGCATATATACTGTGTATGTTTTGGTGCGTGGATGACTGTGGTGTGAGTCTACTGTGTATTTGTCGATTTTTAGAATTTTTAGAGATGTGACGGACCAACTTTAAGACGGGAGACAGAACGTACTAGTAGGCCGAAGAATGTAGATGTTTTTTTATAATATTTTGGGGACAAGCGAGCGTTTGCTCGGTTACCTCATGAAAAGCAACTACCGTCGCCCATGAACACTCGTGACATCCGAAGAGTCGCAAGTGCGTTGCCGGCCTTTTTATGAGGGAATAGGGATAGAGGATTAGGGAAGTTGGCCCGTCGGTAAACTCACTCAATAAACGAAACACAGCACAACGCCGTGTCTCGCCAGTTTTCTGTGAAGCCGTGGTATCACTCGAGTCGAGCAGGTCCATTCGTGTCGGAGCATGGCTCTCCCACGGCAAAATGATTGATGTATTAGGAATGCGGACAATAGAAATCGTCGATAGCATTTGTTGCGTTGCCTACTGAAGTCGGCCTACTGGTTCGTTCTATTACGATACTAGGTTTTGCCCGCAGATTTGCTACCGTGGAATTTTATAGATCGCCTAAAAGTACGATAAATCTTGTAAGCTCTTTTATAAATATGGTGTTTTGCCAAGACCAAAAGTAGTGGACGGGTTGCTTTGTTAGGATGTATGAAGGACAATAAACACCCATTTATAATATTAGTAGTATATACTATATTAGCAATGAATTATATGGTATTAACCCAATACACTATCCCCAGGTGTGTTCGACGCGCAGCCAACGGCGTCGGAAAGGCAGCGCGAAGACCTCAGCACGCGACTGCGACTCGAGTACGGCCTGGCGCTGCCGGACGACGAGGCGCGTGGGCCGCCAGATACAGGTCAGTCGAAATTGCAGACTAACGAGCTAACCCGTCAACTGATGGGAGACAGCTACAACCGCCTATGGACGCTAGCAATAGTGGAGTTGCAGGCGCCTTGCCGGCATTTAAAGGGAGAGCAAGTGGAGTTTCATGCAAGTTTTAGGCCCTTGATTGTTGAAGACAAGTAAAAGAAGCGAAAAACTAACTTTTTCCTTTAAAATTTTCATAAATTATTATTTCTAGCTATACATAAATCCACATTTTTTTAATTTTGCGCAAATATCCGGCAGTTTTTAATATGTTACTTATCCGCTTCTTCCACTTACGTCTTCTTCCAATTATAGTCAGCGCTTAATACTTAAGAACATGATTAGAGAAATCTTGAAATGCTGTTTTCATTTTTAAAAAAGTTTCATTTAGAAAACAGCTTCCCAAAATTGATCATCTTTTAAGTATTAACCGCTGACTTTAATACGGGCTTTAATCTCCGACAGCGTCCGTCCTTTAGCGGTTTTTTTTAATTTTTTAAATTTATTAAAAAAAAACAAAGAAATACAAAAACATGAGGTTAATGCTACAACATTAGTTTGTACAAACTTTACCGTGTACCATAAGCCGCCATCACGTCGTTACATTATAAATAATGTACGGATTTTATGTGTCTTTCACTTATCCTGCCTTCGACAACCTAACAACAGACAAAGAATTGGTGAAGCGTTCCGTGCGAGCTTCCGTTCGCCTTTTGTTTGCATACTAACGAAGCGTTATCGTTTCAGATTCGTCGAGGCGGGCGAGATAGAGCAGCGATTAGCGAGCTGCACCAGGCTCCACCGAGCTGCACCAAGGTGCACCAAGGTGCACAGAGCTGCACCGAATTGCACAGACAGTACCAGTGACGTGTAGCGGACTGTAATATTGTGTATATTTCTTCCCCCCTTTCGTTTCTCTCTTTTATTGTGACGATTTTCTGCGAGTACAAATTGTTTTTATTTCTTGTGTACATAATGTATATAGAGCGGTGGGGCCGAGGCCCGCACTTGTATATGTCATAGAGATTTTTTTATATATGCAAGCGGTTCGCGTATTTTACCTATGTACTAATTTATTGTATTAGGGCGATTCGGCTAAGAATTTTGTACGCATAATGTAAGTTATATTTGTTTTTATTGTTCGTTTCACTTGTAGATGGTAGAGTAGTCGTAGAGCGGTAGGTTAAGGTTTAGTTATTCTTAAGCCGTTTCTAGAGGTTTAGATGTGTCATATTTTAAGAGAGCGTGGAATGCAAAGTTTCAACCGAACAGTTTGGAAGCCATACATTGGTAGCTGAATCCATATTTGTTATTTATGTTTTATTAATACAATTTTGTATTAATTACTTTTGACAGTATCCCAGTCATGCATAATACGCCTAATATCGCATAATAACGTTTCTTGCCAGAAATTCTCTACTAATATAGAGTAACATTAAAAAACGTCTAACACAGATGTTGCATTTCAAGAAACAATTGACATTCATCACATAAAGTCATTTACCATATCGCGACATGATTTATTTCTCTGGCTATATAATGTTTTTAATATAGTTTGCCCTTCAAAGTTTTGAAGATCATATTCTGATTTTGATGAAAATTTAGCTCAAAAATCATTTGATTTGTCGGTATAGTGTTAAGTACTGCTCCATGTAACGATAGAACAGCGCAGATTGGTCACACTTAGATTTATATCATAGGGGAAGAGTTAAAAAAATATATTTTATTTTGGGTCAAACATCTTTATAAAGAATTAATCTAGCGATTGATACTGCCACTCCTGTTATAAAGCAAAATCTCATCAGATCGGAAAGTCAAACTTGGCTCTTTCTATTGGTGGCCCAAAACAAACAGGTATTTTTGTTGATCGGATAGCCAACTAATACTGCCTTACACATGCGGGTGTCATCGGTCGATAATATCGCATGCGTCATTTGACAAATCCCATTGCGGTTTTATTATCGCAGCAGTGTGTAACTCCATCGTCAACTCGCCATTGTAACACCATATTAAAACAAAATGCACTGAAAACAGTTATCGCAATAACGCGTCCGATATTATCGACTTATAATAACACACGTTTTGCACAGGCTTCACGATTTGTACATTTTTACCGCCTGCGACCTAACGATACAGTTGTGTAATGGCTTGGATACACGAGGCCAGCTTTTAAAGCTGGAATAGCACGCTAGAGTCAGTGAACTGGCAAGCTAGTATTTTTGGCTTAGTGTAGACATAACTAGCTTTATTTCTGAGCTAGTAATCTAAGGTCCGTGTTAATAGTCAGCGTTCAGTAGTACTTGAGGCATGATGGAAAATTTCGAGATGCTGTTTTTATTTATAAAAAAACCTGTATGAATGAAAACAGCTTCTGAAATTTTTTTGATCACGCTCTTAGTATTAAGCGGTGACTATAATTACGGGCCTAAGCAAATTCGTTGAATGGCTAGTGTCGGCTAACCAAGTTTAAAAGAGACCTATCATGCTGTTTTAATTTAAAAAACTAACCTCGTGTATCCCGGGCATTATTGCATGTAGCAAGTGTTTCGCCGCTTGTCCACCAAAACCGTCAACGGAGAACGAGATTATTTTAGGCCCAATAAAAAGCAACTTTATGATCTAGGCAATAAGTTTCAGTTTTTAGCGACACTGCTCTATCGTCTATGTCGTCGCCGTCGTTAAAGGCGTAGAGGAAAATGAAACCTGTAGTCTATGTCATAAAGTTGCATTTTATCCGGCCGCAATATTCTCGTTCCAGGTTGACGGTCATAATGGACAATCGACCGTAGGGGATACTTTTTATTTAATTTAATGCTTTTGTGAGATAAATCATTTTCACGCGGGCAAAGCCGGGGTTAAATACTTTTAATCAAAATAATAATTTCCAGATTCGGCAGGAAGGCATTGATAGTAGCTACTGGTGTGGTGGGCGGTGTAATCGGGATGCTGCGGAGTTTGTCGCCCTGGTACTGGCTGTACATCGCACTGGAATTCCTAGAAGCTGCGATCGGCGACTCTTGTCTGCCCGCGTTTGTGCTCAGTGAGTTATACCTACCCTATTAAACCGAGAGCTATTTTCGAATAGGTATTTGAGGCAAGCTGAATGTAATGTATGTCTCCCAATACGGAACTCCTAAAATATATTTCAGGCAATATATATTTTTATATGCTTAATATTTAAAGAATAGAAAAAAATATAAGCCAGATGATTTACTAGCCTGGTCTGCAGTTTCGTATTGCGCTGGAATAGGAGAAATACATTACAAGGTTTCAGCTTGCCTCCCTACTCAAAAATTGCCACCAGCCAACTTTTAATATTGGATGAACACCCTGTTACTGTAGTATCCTTACAAGAATATTCGCATTTCTAAACATCCAGATTTTTTTAAATTCCTAATTTCACGCGAGCGAAGTCGCGGGCAAAATCTAGTTACTAATAAAAAAATTCAGCCTAAAAAGTTGGAAAATCCGTCTTCACCGTATGCGTCGTTGCATAGTACAGTGAATTATAAATATGCAACGCGTACGTGGCGTGGGATATTGTACATTCTCGCCGAGACACAGCGAGACCGCCCGAGTGCCAGACTGTAAAAGGGCACTCGCCTCGTCTCGCCTGTCAGCCACTTGCGAGAGTCTCGCCCGAGAGTTCTCGGCGAGAGTGTACAGCCTCCATTAATGTTATTAAAGTTGCGCTTTTATAAAACATGTAAATATATTTGATCAGTCCCTGTAGAAATATTTTTTCAGTGTTGGAATTCGTGTCAAAACATAAGCGGGTGTCGTTTTCATCGATAAGCACCGTCGGGTATCCCATAGGGGGCATGCTGCTACCTCTAGCAGCTTGGCTAGTGCCGTACTGGCGACATCTGTTGCTTGTTCTATACACCCCGGCACTCTTGTTCATATTCTACATATTCTTCCTCGACGAGAGTCCCCGGTGGCTCCAAATAAAAGATAAGAAGAAGGAAACTACTGATCTGCTATTAAAGATCTCGAGGATGAATGGCAAAGAGCTGGACAGGCATGTGCTAGAGAAAGTATCATCGGAGGCAGAATCCAAGGTGTCTTTCGGCGAGCTGCTGAAGAATACGTTCCAATCGAGTGCCCTTCGGAAAAGGTTTCTGGTGTGCCTGGTCTGGTGGATAAGCAGCACGTTTGTGAGTTACGGCATGACGATAAACTCTGTGTCACTGCAGGGCAATAAATACGTGAACTACGCCCTTATATCGGTGTGTGAGCTGTTCGCTATATGGGGCATCTTCTACGTGTTGACGCGCTATAGAAGGAAGTTCCCTTTGCTTCTTACATTTTACATCGGTGCCGCCTTCTGTCTTGTTCAACCGTTCATGCCTAATAGTAAGTAACACAGGTGTGCTTTGTGTATTTCGGTACCATGAAGGAAATTGAAAGAGAGCCAGTTGATGGACCTATCATTTGGTCGGAATATGTCAATTCGATTTTAGTCGTAATCGTAAGCTGGGTCTCGACCAACCTATTTATATCCGCAATCTGGCTCTGTTTCAAATGCCTAATTGTACAATAATATTATATTACCGATTTTGTGTCATCTTGAAAGAACCAAAAACTTAGATCTGCAAAATTTCAATAAATGCCATTCCCGGTAGAATTGTTCAGCGACATCTAGCGGAGTAATTTCTGGGGAATAATTTTTGTGTATCTGAGTTTGCAACGAGTTTTACCCGCAGTCTACTAGATGGCATACTCTTAGTGACATCTATCGGTCAGATGTGAACTAAAAACTAAGGACACGCTGATTTGTATGAGATCCGCTACTCTAGGTATAATTCCTTTATGTCTATACTATTGTTATAAAGAAGGGTTAGAAGATTTGGTCGATTTTAATTCTAAGGCTGTTTATAATATAAAACATTGATGTAACAATGGGGATCAGTAGCGGTACAAGTAGTGTTATTGTATATTTGTTTTGACAAGAGGATAACCAATCAGGCGTATCACCGTTACGGTTGAACCAAGGTGCCTCGTATATATAACGAAATTTTAAAGAACAAGGCCCTCCGCTGGATGGTCACGTGGGTTGTCTCATATATTTTGACGTTCGATCGCGCGACTGACGCCTAACATAGGCCGTTTGTCCACCAACACCGTCAATCGGGAACGAGAATATTGCGGCAAGATAAAATGCAACTTTATGATTTAGACTACAGGTTTCATTTTCTTATACGCGACGACGCGAAATTAATTTTTTTTTGATGACGGCGACGACATTGACGATAGAGCAATGTCACTAGAAAATGAAACCTATAGCCCAGATCACAAAGTTGCATTTTATCGGGCCGAAATAATATTGTTGGCAACCCGACAGGTAGCCGCGATACACAATAACTGATATAAAACGCTATTATATGATAATAAGCTATAGGTTTCATTTTGCTCTACGTTTCTACAATGCAGCAGCGTCATGTGCAGATAGACCAATGTCATTAGAAAAAGAAACATATTGCTTATATCATAAAGTGAATTTGTTTGATTTTTTATATTTCGCGGCCGCTGGCAGCATGAATCGCAATGATAACTTCACAAACACACGTCACTTGATCACCGGCGCGGGGAGCCTTAGATAGATCATATGAAGTAATACACAGCCATGAAAATGGTGAAACTGAGAAGGCCGGGTTCGTACCAGCACCCTCTCGAGTGCGGAACAAAGTTTTACCCACTATCCCACGGACGTTTTTTTCACCTCAAAAATATTTTTCTATAACACATAATTTTCAGATCTCAGCTGGCTCTCTATAGCTCTGTACATATCAGGGAAGACGATGAGCTCCTTCTACTTCAACATCACTTACATCTACACGTCGGAGCTGTTCCCCACTTACACCCGTAACTCTATGCACGCGCTGTGCTCGTCACTGGGGCGTATTGGCTCGATCATCGCTCCGCAGACACCTCTACTGGTAAGCCACGAAGTTTGTTATGGCGTGCGTTTAGAATAATAAAAGGACTGCCCCCCTAGACAAGTGGCAAGCGATCAACGTTTGCGATAATTGCATCGCTTGTTTTGTATGGGATTGACGTATTCGAACTCGACTAGATCACGTGACTTTTAATTCGTCCATGTCAATCCCATACAAAAACACGCCAAGCGATTATCGTAAACGGTACTCGCTTGCCACTTGTCTAGGGGGGCAGAGCGGAAAGCACCACTGACGTTCAGACGTGGTACGTGATACGTATAACGCACTACACACCTAGGCCGTCGACGTCGTGGACATTTGTCGGCAACATATCTTGATTTTTGTGTCAACGACACGCATGGGTACGTATTACCGAAATGTTTCTATCCATAGGCCGCCGGCTTACTGACTTTTATTTGACACGAGTCATACCGATTATGACGCTAATTTTGGATACCATAGGTTATTCCAGAGTTTTACTGTGCGAGGCAGAAAGTTACGCGAAAATCGTTCTGTGGAAGACTGCCACTCATCAAGACGATATGGATATCAAAAGGTTTTCTGACTGTGCGTAAAGAATAATGTGTAAGGTGTTAGATGCTTTTAGCTAAGCGTATGTAGCTGCCGCAGTCGCCAAATTTCATGGCCAGACGGCTAAGCATTCTCAATGACAAAATTAAAATACTTTAAACCGTTCCAGCGCCTGTGTAATATTGACGCAGCCTTTGATGCGCGCCGGACGAACTTTGTCAGGCGCATATTTTTCAACTAACATCGAATTTAATAAATTCACCGACATGAAATACTTTTGTATATTTTTCAGATGAGACCAAAGGCTTTTAATATTGTAGCCGTCGACGTTTGGAAAAAAACTTTTAAATATTATAAATGCAAAAGTGTGTCTGTCTGTTTGTTGCCTTTTCACGCTCAAATCGTTGAACCGATTTAAGTGAAATTTGATATGGAGATACTTTCAATCCCGAGGAAGGACGTGGGTTACTTTTTATCCCGAAAAAATGTACGTTACGTACGTACATTTTTTCGCGCAACGGACATGCGGGAATCATCCAGTCTCTTATAAGCACTACGTTTTAACCGCTGATTTGTCCATGTAGAATTGGTAGGCCTGTTTTATATTACAGGATCATTAAATCGGATTAAAATTATTCACTATCTAAGCTAGCTAATACCCGATCTATATATAACTACCCTATTTATAATATTTTATTTCATTTAATACTATTTTATCAAAATCCCCAAAAGCCGAACAAGTTTAACATTAATAATATAATTGGGACCGTCCGTACTAATATTATAAACGGAAAAGTTTGTTTGTTTGTCCTTTTTTTACACCAACTAACGCCAAACATTTGACAAAAGATGGAGTTTAACATAGGTTGCTTTTAGTCTTGGTAAAACATCATAGTTGTATTCGTTTCAATTATCTATTGCGCAAATCCTTCATTGCGCATGTCAAAATCGTGGCATATCATAGTCCTATTCGCTAGCGTTTTGGCATGGGTGTATGCGCGCACAAAATCTCTTTTACGTAAGCGTTGTCATGACAACGTCACAAAAAATTGTTTACAATTGGTAACCTGTCAAGTTGTAAGCAATTATAGTTGGCGTTGACATGAAATTACGTGAGTTTAACATAAGAGACTTGCGCGTGAAAAAAATTTCTAGCGAACACGGCCATTGTAAAGTCACAGAAGTTGTATTATTTGACGTTGATTTTGACGCTTCACGTTGCGTTTTTGACGTCCGACGTTTTTTTTTTATATTCGCAATGAAGGATTTGCGTGATGGAAAAAACCAAACGAATTCAACTCATGCTTTTATAGGAGCTAAATGGAATTTCGTATTTTTACGTGACTTTCGAGTCCCACGCGAGTGAAATCTTGGGCTAAAGCTAGAAACAAATTTTTCAGATGCCATACTGGAGTGGTCTCCCGTCCATCATATTCGGTGTGGTAGCGGCGGTAGCTGGCACGGTCACCTTTCTCGTTCCTGACATAGACTCCTCGTCTTTACCGGATACTGTACACCAGGCTGAGGCCATCGGGATGGACAAGAAGACGGACATCTCGCGGTTATGACATAAATACTAGGTGTCGAAGTTGAAATATAATTTGTAAGGAAAGATTTGTTGTTCATGTCCCTTCTTCGTTTTTCCTACTTCTCCTTCTGATTCTTCTTTGCGGGTTCCAAGATATCTGTTGTATTTTCCTTCGGGTTCCTTGGGATTGTAATAAATGGTTTTCATGGTTGGATACCGTTGCCGATTCCGGCCACCGGACATGAGTGGATTTCAACGACTCGCATTTGGTGGGAAATTTTGTTTTTAAATTTTTTCGTACAATTTGGTCTGAGACGTTAGTAAATACAACTTTTTAACTAAATTTTTATCTAATTTCGGTGGAAAATTTTGTTTATATTAATATAATGTTGGTGTCATGAAACATAAACAACAACTTTGATAAATACCTGAACTTTTGAAAAATACCTGCTTAAAAGAGTTCAAAGATCTTGAAAGCAAATCGATTCAATGAAGGCTGATATTACCCATGAATAGTAAAATATAACAAAGATCCCTTTACTAACAGCGAATCGGTACAAGTCTGATATTATTGCCATGATAAAATTGGCGTGCCAGATGGATTGTCGATGGCGACGCGGCGCCTAATGACGCCTTAATTGAAAGCCTCATTGCGCTACTAATTGCTATAGCAATTAAACTTCCCTATTTAACATGCACGGTACGAACCTTCAAAAGATTATTTCATATGGCAAACTTGGGTTTTGACGCGTGTGCGAAGTATTTCGAAAGGCGTTGTAAGTGCGCCGTAAGTATGTCTAACTCTCCGCGGTCTAACTAATGAGTCCATTAAGATTTTAGGCGGGAAATTCTGGAATTCCTGCACGTTGGTGACTTGAAAGAATACGTCGAGTATATTGTAAACATTTTAAATAGTTTATTCTACCTATTCGATTTTTAAGGATTTTTAAGAGATAATTTTTTTACACTATTATTATTATTGACTACCGCTTTTGTTTATCAAATGTTTAAACCTTAAATGCTACTCTATAGTATTGTAATTTAAAAATATTTAAACGTTTGTAAAAATATTTAAAAAAATTGTTTTTTTTTTTCTGAATATGTTTTTACCGCCGAGAGTGGCACGTGGCATGGCAATATATGGCAATGTGGCATCAATGACTGCGGGGAACAGATTCAATATTTCGTCGGGGGAATCAAACGTGACGAGAATCTGTCTGTCAGCTACACTCGCTTAAAGCTTACAGTGACTCGTCTCTACATTACGAACAAGAAAAATAAAATGTAATACATTTGTACATGGATGTGAGCTTCTATTAAATATTATAAAGATTCACAGTGGCCGTCTAAAAAGTGGCACCGGCAAAACCGCGCTTAAGCGCTGTTCTGCTCCTAGTCGCTCCGAGACCGCGATTTTAACTTTTGTACGATTGTGGGCTTTAACTCATTAAGCTAAGTTTTATTTTTCAATACACTTGATTTTGATTTCAGTTTTATGTCAGGTAGTCTTGGTACCATTTTTTAATTAATTTTGAAGGAGTCTGTGTATAATAGTGATATTTAATCGAAGGATGTGAGTTAAATAATATAACTTTATAACAATCCGTTCTTCAATGCTTACCTTTTTTATATTATAAATATGAAAGTGTGTCTGTCTGTCTATTACCTCTTCACGCCCAAACCGCTGAACCGATATTGCTGAAATTTTGTATCGACACGCTTTGAGTTTGAATCCCGGGAAAAGACATAGGATACTGATTCCGGAAAAAATTACGGTTCGCGCACAATAAACTTATCTTGGGGCAACGGAGTTGCTAGCGATATCTAGTTAAATATCTTTTCATCGTCTGTTGTTAACCTTAAAAATTTAAACGTTCTTAATTTAAACCAGCAAGCACAAACGGACCTCGTGTTCTGTGAATATTTTATAATCCACCACTCCATTCCTAAAACTGTAATTGAAAACTCAATCAATTAATGGAACCGATCGAGATAAAGTTTATTGGGAACGGAGTGAACAACTACGGTCTAGCGGTAAACACAACTTCGGTACGCTGACTTCGGAATATCCTACACTATCACTCTAACTAAAATGTATTGTGAACTTTAATATATTATGTACACACTTTAATCACAATAAACGGCCAAGTGTGAATTGGACCCGCGTATAATAGGCTCCGTACCAGTCGAGAGCAAATATTGAGGGAAGCAACTTTGAAAAGTCGAACAGCTTTGATTTTACACTCTCTAACATACGATAGCGCGATGTACATCTATTTCAGCGCCATCTAGTACCAAGCAGAAGAAACTTAAAAAAAATCCTTTGTTGTATGAGAACCACTCTCAAATATATATTAATTTATTTTGTTTTTAGTGTTTCTTGTTACAACGGCGATAAAAATACATATTCTGTGAAAATATCAGCTCTCTAGCTGTTACCGTTCTTGAGATAGACAAACTGGAGACAGACAGGTGGATAAACGGACTTACTATTGAGTTACAAAAGCCTAGAATGAATAATAATCACATGTAAGACTTGCGCGTATGCGTTCAAGTTCGTACCAGTGACATTCGAGTCACCAGAATAGGAGCCTTAGTCGTACGCTCGGCGGAGTCCTATCACGGCATTAGACCGCGATCTTCGTCCGTCTAATGCCCGTCACGTCGCCGATTGAAACTAAGCTACATTGAGTTAGGGCGGTCTGAGACTTACATCTGTATCGATATTAAAAAGGGTACCCTTTTTCAACGAACTATTGATTTATAGTTTCGTACATTGAAAGAGATATCGCATAAAATATGTGGAGCTCACGAACGTCGTAAGCTTTTCCGTATACGTTCTTTTGGTTGTAGTTTATGTGAGTGAAGTTATGGTAGTCGGTAAGATAGAATACGACTATAAAGTTTGGTACTGAAATGTAAATGTATCAAATTGGATTGGGCTATGTATGTGTCATCGAGGGAATTGATTACATAAATGATAGCAAGATGCAGTAGCGTAGCGTGGGGGGTGGGTGGGGGGATTGGTTGTTGTTCTTCGATCCCATAATTCGGAGTCATTAAAAGGCACAGAAACTTCCATTTCACTTTTATTCTGTAACGAATTCTAGGAATTCCGTACCACGCGTAACATTGTGAAATAATTATGACGGTTCTTACTTAAAAATTCTTTAATATTAAGATGTTGTTCGCACTGCGATTTTCATTCGTGCGAAGCTGGAATAAAATTACACTTAAATATATAAGATTATCTGCACTGGCAAAAAAAAAAAAAATATAAAAAAAAAATTAAGGAGCAAAATTGTCTTAGGGGGGGCGGCGAAATTGTCCTCCGCCCCGGGCGCCCACGCTACGCCACCGGTAAGATGACGGACCTGCGTCATTTGGTCGGAATATGGTATTTCCTGTAATTCGTGATATGTCTGGGCTGGGTTTTGTCATGACGCGACCAAATTACTTAGGCCCGCAATCTAGCGATTCTAGCGATCTTGATTTATATCAACCAATATTTTGTTAAAAAATTGAGATTTTCTTTTTTATCGTGTTAAAGCACGTTTACGTAAATAATTTTTTGCTCATGTATAAACTTTTATTCCCTATTTTATTTCCTAGGGAGAAAAACAGTCTGCGTCATAACCTGCATACACAATTTCAGCCCGATTTCTCAATCCGAGAAGTTAACTGGAAATGCGTTTATGTCAAAATCTTAATTTAGTTTCAGTTTTAAGCATTTTTGTTAATAATAATTTCCCTTTAATTACGGCAAAAGTTTCAAGGAATGTTAAAAAAATTATAATTTACTCGTATATCTTCAAATGGATTCAAGAACCAAGAAGGTTATGCACAGTAAATAAAACGAGACGGCTTGATTTCGTGAGATCTAGATATTCGCAATGTTTTGTGGTTAAGATTCATGAAGACTGATTGAAAAATATTTTTCACATCTATCTTATTTGGTTAGCCTAATAAGATATATTTTTTATGATATTTAGGGGGCAAGACGGGTTACCTGATGGAAAGCAACTGCCGTCGCCCATGGACACTCGTAACATCCGAAGGATCGCTAGTGCCTTTATGAGAGAAAAAGGAATGGGAATAGGGATAGGGGATTGGGGAAGTTGGGTCACTGATAAGCTCACTCACTGAACGAAACACAGCACAACGCCGTTTCACGACAGTTTTCTGTGAGGCCGCGGTATCACTCCGGTCGAGTCGACACATTTGTGCAGAAGGGTGACTTTCCCACGACAAATATAGGGTATAAAATTTCGTTCAAAACTTGTAAGAAATATTCCTAACGAGCGAGTCCAACAGGCCACAAGATACGCACAAAAATTTCATTAAAATTAGTCTAACCATCCAGCTTGGCAACAAATATGCCGACACTCTAGTGTGACACAGTTCCGCATTTATAAGATCTACTTATGCGAAAGTGTGTCTGTCTGTCATCTCATCACGAACCGATTTGTGTATGGACATACCTTAAATGCCGGGCAATGACATAGAATACTTTTTGTCCAGCAAAAATTTACGATTCCCGCGATAAGCCGATTTTCGCGCAACAGAGTTGCGGGCAACATTTGTTGTGCTATAAAAAGGTATATGTTGTAATTCCACGCTAACAAATTATATAAAGCCATATGTTACATTTTGTAATGAGTTAGCACGAGCAAGAAGGGATGGAAAATGTATTTTTGCATTATATTAGAGTACAAGTAAAACATTACCGAGGTACACAGTAATTAGTGTAATGCACTATATTATCTCAGAGGTTTGTACACGGAACTGAAAAACGGTGCGTTAAGAAGTTTCAGTTTTTTATCAATTTGACCTGAAAAAAAGAGCATTAATTTTTATGCTCTTTTTTTTTAATTTTTGATATTCTTTTGTTCAAAGAGCATATAATTATATATATAAATTGTCATAATGTACATGGTTGATTAATACCTGTTAAGTTACTGAGATCATTTGAGAAAACCAAACCGTTTGGTTAACAAACGGTTTGGTTACATAATTTTGATCCATGGCAATGGGGTTTTTGTCTAATGTGTAATTTCGTTATACTGTTTAAAATATCATTATATTAGATGGACTTTCATTAAAGAAAATCATTGAAAAGTCAAAGAGAAAATGATATGTCGTAGAAGCAACGTTGTTACGCGTCTTTGGTTGTTCTGTGTATAAACCAATGGTTATAGAAGAGACTCATTAGAAAAAAATACAAAAATGAAAAATAAAGTACGTTTAAACTAGAGACCTGAGTTGAATCAAACTGTTAAATCCGACTAAAACATTTGAAATATTCATGCAACTTCTTTGTGTTTGGTGTGCAATTGTGCTCATTCATTTCATTGTTCTGACTTAAAAAGCTTTAAATATTTTGTCGACATTGTGTGGCTAAATACTTACTTAGGTAAGTATATAATAGCTTTCTGTTCTAAAATATTGTAAGCTTTTGCCCGTGGTTTCGCTCGCGTAGATTTAAAAAATCGCGTAAAAATACGAATATTTTTGTATGCCTTTGGAATCATGATGTTAATTTCATGGATAAAAATCTATGTTACTCATCTCAATTTCAGGATAATAATCTATGTTTATTGAATTGTCAATTTTTTGACAGAGGGCTAATGACCCCTGCTGACAGTATTGGGCGAACGCATACTAGTTAGTACTGGTAGTACTAACGCATATCAATGAAAGTAATGAAATAAAAGTGTAAAATATGTTTCGTGGATGTTTTCCCGCCCCGGGCTCGACCGTCAACTTCGCAAATTTACACGGGAACGTTAATCAAACACTCACTATTTACATCCGCTGGATCTTTCATTATTTAATATTCGCGCACATTGTGACGGGACGCAGTTTTGTTATAGAGTTCGAAAAGGGTCGCGATAATGTATGAAAATGCGGCCGGCCCGATGAGCCCCATCACAAGTTTTGTGAAAGTTAATTAAGCAATTTTATTTATAATATTTATTAACTATTACAACAATTCACGCTTCGATTGATGGAATGAATATTAAATAACAATTAGCGATGAAAGAATATATTTAATGGTAAATGAATGAATTTACGGGTAACTGAAATGTAATATTATATTATAGTAGTAAGACTACGTTTGAGCAATGATTATACATATATATAAGTGATTAAAAAAATATTTAAGAGCTATGTAGACGTTTACGGAAGCAGTGAAGACGTCTACGGAAACTGTGTAGATGTCTACGGAAACTGTGTAGACGTCTACGGAAACTGCATAGGCGTCTACGAAAACTGTGAAGACGTCTACGGACACCGTGTACACGAAAATTGTGTAGACGTCTACGGAAACTGTGTAGACGTCTACGGAAACTGTGTAGACGTCTACAAACACTGGTGTCAAAAATCGGCGTGGATGGATATCTATGCGGCTCGCTCCGCTGCTACTCGGCGCAATGTGTACCTACAATGACTGATTAACTTCTGAAGAAAGTCCTGACGTAATTTTAAGCTTTTTCTGTAAATAAAGAACTTGGTCGGTGCGCACCTGAAGCCTGGTGTTAATTTAAGCAAAATCCCTGATCCTTAAGCCGAGTCACCTGTACTCGCCAGATTTATGTGTTGCCGTGGTAGCGCCTGAATCATTTCGTAGTCCAGGAATTGACAACCTTTTAAACTCTTTAAAAAATTTCAATTTTACCGAAGTATTGAAAATATAATATGTTTTAAAGAAACACTTTTATTTTAAAATGTAAACAGTACAGTTGGAAAAATAAAGTTTTCATTGACAATATAGTTTATTTGTATTTACATGACAAAAAAAAAACATTGATTAAATATTTAATAGAATTAGCAAGGATTTTTTTTTAATTAAATAATTCATAATTATTATATTATGGAAATTACGTTACTCGTCTGTGATGGTGTTAATCACATGCAACCGATCTTACATTCGATGTGAATACCGTGACGCCATTGTTAATCTATACATATAATAAAACAGTAAAATTGGAGCGTCTGTAAATTTAATATTTTTACAAAATAATCAATGTGGATGTGCTAAGGGAACAGTAGAAAAACACATATCGACAAAAAAATCTGTTTGCACGCGCTAATCTCAGGAACTATTGGACGGATTTGAATAAATATTTTTATGTTTAATAGCTACTAGGACTGGGCAACATGTAGGATACTTTTTATATCGGCAAAATGTACGGTTCTCGAGTGATATACAAATTTTTGCGCAACGAATTTGCGGTCACCAACTAGTGTTTCATATAATAACTAACTTCAGCTAACCTAACCTAAAGTGTCTTTGAACGTTAATGGTGTCATTTGTTCAAAGTTATTATAGTTTACGTCTAATTTTCCCGAAAAACTTTATTACGACATAGTAAAAGACAGGATAACAACTGTCGGATCACCTGGCTGTTGTATGAAAAGTTCGTCGCTCGTTCGCAGCTGGTAGCTCGTAGCTGCACGTGACTCGGTAATCGCTGGTTGGCAACCCCTGACCTAGTCAGATTAAGAGATTTGGAACATTTTAGGTTTTACTGGTTTATTCATAAACTTGAATAATGAAGTATACCGGAAGCACTTTAAGGCGGTCTCTTTGTTACTTCCTTACTCTAAAATCATTGATTTGATTAAGATAATTGTTTGTCCCAGGGACTGTATTTGTACGACAATGTCTCAGTCACAAATATTCTATACGCGTTCCAAAATAACTAAAATTATAAATGTGAGAATGTATCTGTATGGTTATCCGTTACTTTTTCAAGATTGTTGCCACAAAAAATAAACGAATCTCCTGAATTATGGGTGCTTAAACAACAAATTGTCTATGGCACTATATTTCTTATGTGTCATCTTACAATTTACGACGAACACATAAATATTATGACGCTTTATTATTGCAACCAATCGCTCTATATTGCCAATTCCAGAGATCGTCAACCGACGCTTTATTTCCAGATTAAAATATTATGATAAACATTTGTAGCAAAAGATAAATAGAGGAACACAAAACATAAATAGAGGAAAAAGGATAAATATTATATTCACGTCCAATCCAAAAAATCCATACTGTATTTTCCATTATGTACAGGGTGTCACCAAAGTAACTGACAATACTTTGGGGTGTGTTTGTATCTCTTATATCGAGTTAACTGTAAAGTTGGGAATGCTAAAAGCGAAAAAAATGTTGTAATTTGTATGGGCAAGCGCACCAGTGACGTGAATTTGTGTATACAAATTGACCAACGTCTATTTTCTATACTCGAATTAACGCAGTACACAGCGACCTAATCCTAAATCCTAGGGCCGCTTATTTTGAATAACATAACATAAATGGACG
This sequence comes from Cyclargus thomasi, assembly GCA_026546445.1. Lineage (NCBI taxonomy): Eukaryota > Metazoa > Arthropoda > Insecta > Lepidoptera > Lycaenidae > Cyclargus > Cyclargus thomasi. Next base: position 17,739 of record JAOTAV010035420.1, read on the forward strand.
ATTTACACCACGTCAGTCTGGCCCCGTAGTAAGTATTTGAAGGACTTGTATTACAGGTGCCAGACAACGGAAATATATTTAATACTTTTATACTATACATATATTTAAGATTTTTATTATATGATACAAATATTTAATACACATCCACGATCCGGGAACTTCTAAAAACTTTCGTTCCGTCGGCGAGATTCGAACACGCAACCCCTGGCGTGAGTTACCAAGGTGCTCAACCACTGCGCCACGGAGGTCGTTAAAAAAATATACGGATGTCTCAATGTACTTGCATGCAGCATATATTTCATTGTAAAATCTAGAAAATTAAAATATATTTTTCAAGAATTCTCTATCAATTTAACTGAAATCAACAGTATTAATTGAAGCAATCGTTTAATAGCTGTAACAAAGGATACTAATGTGACTATTTTCTTTAAAAGGAACGTAAGTAGCAAGCTCTCTATCAAGCAAACAAAAAGGTTTGTCATCCCTATCAGGGTTGTAACCAATCAGTTAATTTTGTTGAGCGCGAGGCGTCCCCATTAGTGAATGTAATTCGGCACATCGCCAACCGACTTCTTGATCTGATGAGGGTGACCATCGATTCTCATTCGCTTAGGACAAATCACGAATGCAACGGCAACTACAGATTACTTTACCTTACCTAATAGAGTTTTTTAAAATTAACTATACAAAAATATCAAACTCAAAAAACATGCTATTAAATATCATTTAAAATTTTACTGTCACAAATATAATTATGATAATATTTTTAAAATAAAAATACTAATAATATAGGTATTATAGTTACGATATAGATATTTAACAATATGAAAGTAATGTGGATTGTAAGAAGTGAAATACCGATCAAAATGTTGGACCGATTACATGAGAATTCAGTCCAACCGGATCAACGCTTGAGCCTTGAGTCAACATCCTAGTTTTCCTGTACGAATTTATGGCCACATGAGGATCCCTCATCACGGACGGCCGAAATAAAAGCGCTCGATAATCCGCGATTCGAGCTTGTTACGTTTCATGTATGACATTTCTAACGTTGTTACTTGTTACATGTTGATGTTCATCGTTCCTACGACTTCGAAGTCTTGCGACTTAGGTTACACATACAAAGGTTTTACTAACGCAGAATTCCATATTCGGACCCAAAAGGAAATAAATCAGTAGAAGAATATTTTAAGGGAGGAGGAAAAAGTGACACCTATGTTGATTAAGAAAAAGATGAAAGCCCAACTACTGAACGAATAAGTATTGTATAAAAACTATTATTTATTGATTCATATTATGTTAAAATATTAAATATATTTTAGAATATATAATATTATAAATACATATTATTGTAAAAGTTATTTTAAG
>JAOTAV010035431.1:0-19106 GCA_026546445.1 Cyclargus thomasi
ATCCTATGTCCGTCTCCTGGCTCTAAGCTACCTCCCTACCAATTTTCAGCCAAATCTGTTCTGCCGTTCTTGAGTTGCGAGTATAAGTGGTGTAACTAACACGACTTTCTTTTATATATATAGATTTTGTTGTGGATTCCGTAAACTGTCCGAAATTTCTGATGCATTTTGAATAGTATTTAACGGGCTAGACGTCTAAATTTTTCGCAGCCATTTGTTATCTCAAATCACTACGTTTTGCCCGTGTTTTGATACGCATTACTCACTCAGCGAATAAAAGTTATGAGCTCTTTTTTGGTCATAAAAGACACTGGTATAAGTTATAATTTTATTAGTAAAAACGTACAATAACAATCATTATTTCGTTTGTAAGGTTTTTAAAAATTAAGAATTAAATAACTAATTGTTGATTATTTTGTATCATTGCTATTAATTCCAACTATGATAATGAGGCACTTACTCTAGGTTCTCAACAGTTTCTTTTCAACAGTCAATTTTAGTTTCGCATGTGACCGCTAGCAGCGCTGTACAATTTTGCCATATTAAAAATTTACGTAGTCGCTATTGAGTATCGACAAATACTATTGCTGCAAACTCACGGTAAAGTCTCAGGCTACATTTACAAAAACCGTGGATCAAAGGTTGAGTGGCGGAGTCGCGAGTTCGAAAACCGCGAGTTCCTCGATTTCATACGTTTCTGATGACATAGATACCTACTTATAAAAAATAATATTATCGCCATTCTTGAGCACTATACAATCATCATTCTTCGTTTTTAGTAGAAACTATCTGGGACCTAAATATATGTTACCTACCTCCGAAATATCGAAATTCTTACATTTAGCAGTTGTAGACAACTCGACAATAAAAACATTTTCATAATCCTCGCTTTGTAGAGCATTAGAATAATTTCGATTCTTATTTAAACAATTGAAATGCTTGTAAATAACAAATATTCGTTATAGACGCATCAGGATTCAGGATCAGGAATCAGTAGCCAAGACTCAGGTATCTAAGGTATTTGAGATATTATAGTAGAATAGTAGAAATGTTATAAAAATTATCCTGTCCGAAAATAAACACATATATTATAGACCGTATAGGTCAGTATGTATTATGCCAAATCTTGTAGGTAGCGGTCAATAACCCTTTGTCAAAAAAATGACATTTCTATACAAACCACGATTGACATTTGTCTTGGGTTGTCACTTCGTGTTATAGAGAATTAACAAATATTTTGACAGACGGTCAATGGCCGCTAGGGACAAGATATAGCGAATGCGTTATTGTAGAGTAAACTGCAACTTGCAGACAAGCTTTCTACTTTGATTCCTATGTATTAAAATTTAAGATCTACACTTTACAGTCTAACCTTATTCTAGACAAATAATACGAAACAAGCATAATATAAAACATTACAATCTAATTAGAAATGCATTTCCAATCTTTTAAGCTAATACGATTAAGCTTCAGTTGTCTGTTTGTCTAAAACTGTTTTACGGCATACAACTTTTTTAGACGAAACGTGGCAACGTCGCAGCCGGTGCAGCGAGCACAACCCAAACAAACGTCGCGCGGAGCGGCAACGTCGCGGATCGATGCCCCTCCCCGCACCCCGCCGCACTTGCACTAGTGAAGCACTAAAAGCTTAATTATCGTAAATTGACGTTTTTTAATCGCTTTATCGCGAATCGTAATAAGCGTGTCCTCACTATTTTTTACGATTTATAAAATTTTTTCGTTATATTTAAAATGTTTATTGTTATTAGAATCGGATTTTATGACAAAAACATTTCGTATGTAACTATTTAATTATTACTACACAATATTTAATATTTATGAAAACAAGTCAGTTAACAAATATTTATGTCAGTTCCATATTTTGTTTTTCGTGCTTTGGTTTGTGGTTAATTAATTTTAATTATTCTTCTTTCTGTTTAGTTTTAAACAAAATATAATTAAGGGAAGTGAAATGTTGATTGGTAAGCTATCGATATTTTTAATTTATTGCAAGTCGGCAAATTCTAGGTAATACGTAGCTACTGTTAGTTACTAGGGTTGATTGGGTGAATATTCAAAGGTTAAATAAAAAAAATTGAATACGCAATTATTTAAATACTGTTCAGGGTTCCATGAATTCAAAAATTATTTGCATTACTTGAACATATTACAGGTTAATTTAAAAATTTACTATATACTGGGGTAGCGATTCTACAGACTACTATTACGGTTGACGTGGCTTACAACAAAATTACACATCTTACTCGATATACCACTGTACTTTTGATGTGGTCACGATTTCTAGACGCAGCTCACAGCTGTGCTTCATACTTTACATTAATTCTAGTACATATCTAACGTGTTTTATACAGAGTTTATACACAATGTAATACAATTTGAGTTCCATGGGGAACAAATAATATTTGTAATTTGTATTTAAAGAGTTTTTGTTTCTGTCTGTTATATGGTAACTATAAGACAGAGGAAAACTACTGAGTGCCAACCTGCATGTGCACCGAATGCGCAGTTCTTTATTTAAAAAAAATATTAGCAAGGTGAATTGTGATCGAGCGTGTTACAAGATTCGCTATTCGCTAAAAGAGGTTTTTCATTTCTTTTCATCATCAATGATTTTTCCGTAAATCTGAATTTCCGTGAATCCGTCAATGGTTCTGAAAGCCGTTTAAATTTTAGGGGCATCAGTAATGAAATTATATAACGAGGGGTGAGACCGTTCTATTCAAGCAAAACGCTTCATTTGTCTCGTCTTTTGTGACTGAGGCAAGACTGGGGCCACGTCAATCTGTCACTCAACGTAGCAAGCGAGCTTCCGGATCCTTAAAGCTGTATTATATTTACACATAAAATAATAATGAATGCGACCGTCTTGGGGAATATGATAAAGTTCCTCATCGTCGTACCAGCTAAGGAATTATGTCGTACATTTCTCAGAATTTCCAAAGTATACCCGAACAAAATTTTCCTTTTGAGGCTTTGTTGTCTTGTTTATATGCACAAGTTGCATTGTAAAACTATTAAACACAGACAAAAGAAACTGATATATAATCAGTTTCTTTTGTCTATACTTATAATTTCCTTTTTAAATTCCTATTAGCGCTGGTACTTTGTTAAAGTAGCAGCCCAAAAAAACGTTTTTAATTGGAACATGAAAAAATTAATTATGATTTTAGGGAATTTTCCATACGAACAAAAATATCTAGAGCCACTCTTTAAAAAACTGGCACTGTTCACTATGACCTCTTTAGAAGGTACAGACATACTCAGGTACTTATTGTCACTTTATTACATCCTATATAAATTACATGTTAAACACCTCCGACGTCCTCACGACAAACAGACCCCGGTAGGAACGTCAGTCAAAGGCGCTCTACTATCTTATCACCCGGGGGACCGAAATTAAGATACCTTCCCACTAATCACCCGCAAACAATAACGAAGCTCACTTAATTCTCCTTATACATCTATAAACCGAAAACATGTTGCACAAGTTACCGGCAGGGTAGCAGATACTTCTTCTCTATCTCTCTCTCTCTATTAATCAGTGTGCAATATTTTGTTTTTATTTGCTGTAAATTGTAACATTGTATGCGACATCAATAAAGGTTATTATTATTATTAAGTTTCGTAAGAGTATTAAATTTTCTAATTAATTAATACGTTATCTATATGCGCAGACATATTGGGAAATGTGGTTAGGAATTATATAGAAAAAAGTGTTTGAAAGTTAGATTATGCCAATGCATAATAACTAAGTACTTCTGTATTTTTCTATTTATTTACTCATCAAATTTAAAAAATACATAGTTTAGTTTTTAGTGCGCCATGTACAAATAGAATTACTTCTAATAGTAGAAAGCCTTTGCCTGATGATTTGTTATCTATAATTTATACTAACTTAATCACAAGATGCTTGCTCATTGTTTTTTGGTCCCTAGAAAAAAGAATGCTTTTGAGTTTTCTCAGAATGACCTAGGGATAAATAAAGTAATTTAACGGTTTCCAGTTCCTACAATACTTGAACGAACCAATAGAATACATATTATGTAATTATTTGGGCTTAATTCATTGCTTTCACTTTCAATAAATTATTAATATTTAGTTTAACGAATTAAATTCGATTTTCGAGTTATTAGTTATAAAACTTACAACTAAATAAACAAACGATAGAAGCACTAAATACGCTCTCAAATTAAAAAGTTTGTTATAATATTTCTTTAATTATTTATTTGTTTCTTTATTTGTTCTTTTTTCACGACTTGATTTTTGGCATTTACTACTCTTGATCTTGAAAAAACATTTTTCGAATTCCAATTCTACGCAAGTAAAGTCGCGAGCATTAGCTTTATTTAATATTTGCTAATATTACCCATGGCTAAGTAGATTATATGTTACAATTACCGGTTAACTTAGAATTATTTTAATCATGAGAATTTTATCGATAAAATCGAAACAAGACATAAAAATCATGGATTTGAATAAATATGAATGTATTTGAATTTCAAATAGCCCGTATCAACTTAATGATTCGAATACCAGATTGCGATTTCAATTTTTTATATAAAGTGGTTCACATCTACCGTAAATATCGATACTTATAGACGCCAAATAAAATTAAAGTAAAGCATTAATAGAGGATAGTCAAATTTCAATATAATATTTTAACGTTATTCTGAGAAATATTATGCGAAACGTCTTAGATAAAGATCTGCTATTTTTCCTCAGTTCTGGGAACAACCTGTTGGCGTGTGGACTGACGACCGGTGTCGTACGACCGTATAATTACGTCACTTGTGACAATACCATTTTACTGCTCTGTAATAAAAGGAAAACATTGGTGGGAAAGTTTTTTCTACAAGAACTAACACATAAAATATTCTAAAACTTTTTTTTAAAGTGTCACAAGATCAGTTACATTCTCTTCTAAATATTTATTTCAAAATATTAGCTTGTGCTTATAATACGTTTTTAGAAAATTTATGTAACTTAAGAAGAATAGTAATGTACTACTAGACTTCTTATAAAACGATAAGCAGATATATTTTATTTTGTCCCTTTTATAAATTTGATATAAACGAAATATTATTATAATTCCAAGATTAGCTTAAGATTAAAATTTATTTAGTTTACATATCTAATAATGACATCTATCGTTTTCTGAATAAAAAAATATAAATGTAATACAAAAACAAGAAATTATTTTTTTCTGAGTTCTCGATTCAATTATAGCAATAAATAACCCTCAAGTTTGCCGCCGCCGGTGTTCAAGTACACCGAATAACTTGTAAATTAATTAAAGTGACAATTTTTAAATCCTCTAATTAAATCTTTCAACGGCCTAAACAAAAATAGTCCGTCTCGCTCGCACTAGTGTTGGGACGTAACTCGATATGCCAATAAATAAAACATATGATGGCATCTCTCTTCCACCAGTAGTGCTGAGGAAGCTGTCCCTCTTCTCCGTATTCACGCTAGTTCGCTTATCGCTATTCAAATACTTTTGGAAGTTCCCTGTTAACCTTGAACGTTGAAATTCCGCTTAGGACGTAGGGTTCAACTTTTTAATGTTTTGTTTATGCATCTAACGAGATAAAAAATCCACAGTCGAAAATATTAAATTTGCACAATTCCTTTCAAGAAATCGATTTGATACAGACATATATACCAACCCTTTTTGATTAAATTAATATTTTTATGTTTCTTTAGTGGTTGCGGAATCACTTATGTTCATTACCTTTCTAAAGAGTTTTTATTAAATCAGTCACACAGTTATCGATTTTGACGACCGACCGACGATCGACCTTTGACGAATTCTAGTCATCAGCGCAGACATAAATAGTTCAATACAGTATAAATGCTCATCAACTATTTTTTTGTAGGTGATTGATTGATGGGACCCGCGCTTTTCAAAAGTTTTATGGAAAAAACATAGGTTTTTTTTACTGCGGCAAAAAAATGCCGCAATAAATATAACCTGTGTTTGTTAATACCGGACACCCACCATACCAGCTAACATCGTACCTTCTTCTTAACTCTTTCCCACTTTACATATGGTCGGCTCTCCTAGTACATTTGGGCAAAGAAATTCTGTCCAGGGTTGTCGATTTAGGCAATTTATTTATACCACTAGTACGCTGCGAACCGCGAAACTTCGGCGAATAAGGATATGAGCAAGATACAACCTAGCGTTTTGTCATGTGTCCTCTGAGGCAAAGACCGCCGATGTTACGCGGTTAGCAGGGTCGGTGTACTAGAGGCGTTAGTCGTTACAACTAGTGCTTTGGTCATACTGGATCACCACGTAGATGCGGCCTGGGATACTAAACGCCTTTTTAAAAACATAGTTACTAACATCATACAAATTTTTATATTAAAATCGCTCTTACCGTTTCTAAGCGTGAGGAACTTTAAAAACATACGCAGCTACAAACTTTGGCCTTTAAATTATTATTTGATTATTATTATTACAACCACTTTCTTACGCCAGTACTTGGTGATAGGTATCGATCAAATTTTAAAATATAAAAATAGCTAGCTTTTTTATATTTGAAGCCCGCAACTCTGTTGCACAAAAAGTTTTTTCGCTGTAAAAGGTATCATTAGTACTTTCCTGAAACCCTAAGTATCTCTATAACAAATTTAATTAAAGATCAGCAGAAAGAAAAATCACAGGTAACTAAAAGCCTTATAAGTATCGGGTAAGGGATTCTTTATTCTAATATTAAATAACTGAAAGTTTACCGTCATAGACCATAGTCCGCAGCTTGAGGATGCTCCGGTGATGGGGCGAAACGAACTTCGAGGTTTTATCTTGCAAGGAACTGACAGGCACCGTAGGCCTTGCATGGAAGTCTGCTCACAGGCAGTTTGGGAAAGGAGAGTGCTGTTACGCATGCCTTGGCGTACACTCGTTATTCACACATTTACTATAACAGGTTGCGATTTATTATTGAGAATATTGCTAAAAAACTATAATATTTTATCACAAGCTTACAAGTTTCTTTCGTATCTGTATAATCCAAAATTTTTTGCCACTAGCCTCCAGTTTGAGCTTGATTTGAGCGTCGAAGAATTCACCATCCAACCTAAACGAGCATGGATCTAGTAGTTTAACTCCTAATTAATATTTTAGATAAGAAATATCGAGGCTTAACCATTAAATAAAATAATTTTAGAAGAATTTATAATACATACTTGATACTTGTAACGGCTTGACTTTCTACATTTTAAGCTTTACAAATTAAAACAGTTTACTTACCTAATACATGTTAATAAAACATGTAGATATTAGCAGGTTTTGCTCTTACTGAATTTTTTACTTTGACAAAAGTAATAATTTAAATTATTTTCATAATTTGGTTTGTAGGCCATCTTTTTTGATAACATTATCATGACTACAGTTAAGCCTTATCGATAAAAAATTATTATAAGCTCATCACTTTAGCAAACTATCTAGTTTGTCATTGTTTTCAGGTTTTATACCGTGTTCCATGGCGTACTTTTCTGAAGTCATTGTTAAAATTGCTAAAAATTATACAATTATTGTACAAAAACTTTCTTTAGATTGTAATTTAACTATGAAATTATAGAGAAAATATAGGACATGAAAGTAGAGTTGATCGGTTGATAAAAAATTCATAAGCTTTGAAAAAGTTATGAAATTATACCTACCTATAACAGGTACTACGCCTTACAAGTTTAGGAAGTAATAATTTTATAAATTGTCATAAATTTTGGCTTTTATGGGCATTTCATTTAAAGTTATGATAGAAAAAGCGATTAAAATCTCTATGGTTTTATAACGGAACCATTTTTATCGAACAAAATTATTGGTTTCTAGTTAATATTTATAAATTTTACATTATGGTAGCTGTTTATAGGCGTCGGGCTCCGATCAGGCAGACTTGGAGCTGTATAAGGCAAAGCTCTTAGCTTAAAGCGAAACCTTATGCTTTTCTAAGTTTAGAGACCGTTGGCTCGTTCGAAGAATGGCGGAATCCTTACAATGCAGGTTGTATACGAAACTTGTTTGACCAGAATTGAGAAAAAAAAAAGTAGCGGGCAAGTTCGCCGTTCGCCTACAATAGCATTCCGCGCGACGGACCCGCCTGCGCCCCGCCCCCACCGCGTCGCGCCCGCGCCCCCCGCACTTCCCGCGATACTCGCTCCGCAGTCCGCGTACGAGCGCAACCGCGTGAGTCGTTTCCTAATTCGGAACTCTGAATACTAATGCGCTCTACAAAATATCTAATCTAAATGATAAAAATAGTAGTGTTTAGTCGATACCAACGTTATTCGAATCAGAATGTAACTTAAATAAAAAAAAGTAAATTAAACTTCAAATAAGATATAGCAACATTTTAAGTGTCAACCAAAAATGCATTCGATTACATCGTAAAAAATCGCAAATCGTGTGCATTCGTGTTTACGATTACGATTAAAGTTCAGTGGTTATCGATTTTTCGACGTCACTACTCAGGAACAGCTGTTCGCAGGATGCGAAAATGAGCCTACACATTCGGTGACTCGCTACCCTGTTAATTTTCATGAATGTACAATATTCAAAAACAGTGTAAAAAGATACAAAGTATGTTTATTAGCGTTTGAGCCGGAAAACGGATACTCGTGTTTAATAATACCCAGTGTTTATCAATGAAAAGTGTTGTGGAAATCTTCTAGTGTGATACACTTGCCCTGAAAGTGCTTGTTATTGGAAGAAAACCAGTGTTTCGGTGAAAACCAAGTGCCCAACTACGATCATTGAAGTGATTTGAAGATTAAGTGTTCAGTGTTCATAATTTCGGATTATAATCGTGGCCGTGGATTTAATACTGGAAATAAGGTGGGTTTCTACACAAGTTCATATTAGAATTAGAGTCTTTTATTACAAACTCTATTCTAAAATTTGTAAAGTACGGAATAAACGTATTCTGTTAATCTTGCGTTAGGCCTATAGTGTCCGCCGAACTAAAGTTTACTAGGTTCTAGAAACTTCCTGGTTCAGTAAATCAAAGGTTATTAAAGAACATAAAGAAACTTATTAGTTTGAGTTAATTAGGTATTAGTCAAATGTTTACTTGAATATCAGCATAAAATTGCGATAAAGTAACTTATACAATAAAAAAAAATGTTTTCTTGTAAGACAACTAAAATTAAAATTTGAAATAGAGATATTGATATTTTAATATTCCAAGATGGGTAGTCAAAAATACCTTGCCCAGGAATAAAGTACCTAGTAGAGACATACAAAAAGAATACTTTAAGGACCTGTTTCACCGTTTACTGATAAAGTTTCTGTTACCCGGCTATCCACAACTTTTTTGACAGATTCTCCATACAGCATCTGTTAAATAAAGTTGTGGATAGACTATCTGTAAGCAGTGCGGTGAATAGATGTTAAAAAGCATAACAGGCTTAATCAGTAAGTACAAGTCCTCAAATAACTAGATTCAAGGAACCTCATAAATACACCATTCTTTTTGCAGAGTATGCTTAAAAGTTTAGTTGACTTGATGAACACATTCATGTAGGTATATACTTATCATGAGTTTGAGATCTATGTTAAATAGTTATTGAACTTAAATAAGTAACTCAGAAGTAGTCAGAAGTTAATTTTACAAAGTTCCCAGCCTAACTTATATGAGTTCGAGGTACCGAGTGAGAACTAATTTCATATAATTCAATAAGTATTGAGCAATTCAAAGTTTTTTTAACTGTACATGTATTTTATATTTCACTTAAAACAGTAAAAGTAATATTTAGTTTATTGAAATAATTGAGTACTATTCAACTCACTACACTCACTCTGGACAAAACTTCATGTTTTTTTTTTAATTCATACAAATAGTTAATTTGTCACTATAGGTATATATTATTTTTTAGTTATACAATATTTAATATTTCCTTTTTTCAATTAACTTTAATCAAATGGTTAGGCAATTTCAAACTAAGTTCACTAGTGATAAAAGATGTAAGTTTTTGTAGGAGCAACTAATACAAAAAATCTTAATTTATATTTTTAATACTATTTAATATTATAATCTAGGTACATAGTTGTGACTGAGCACTTAAAACAGTTTTCTTAAACCTAATAATAATTTGAAACCTTTACTGGTAGGTGTACTAAAACATATTTTGAATAATAGCTTTTTTTAAACAGTGTTTTTTATTGAAGTTTATGACACAAACTACCACAACACTTATTTATCTGTTGTATTAAATTAGTAACATATCCTCTTGGGTAAATAACTATTTATTTTCTATAACTGAATAATATAAATAACTTTTAAGAAACAACATAAGGTAATAATTGAAGTTATAGAGAACTTTTATAACTAGTACATAGTTCTTTCTACATGTTTCTGCCACAATCTGTGACTAATATTTCCTGTATACTGCAATTTATACATTAAGATTTTGCATGTGGAAATAGATTATGTAAAAAATAAGAATACGAATATTTTTCAAGGCCTCTTTTGAGAACATGATGTTTTCCAGGACCAAAAGTACCCTGTGTACTGTTACTCTTTCAATTAAGACTGTGCCAAAAATCAAGCCGATTAGTAACTTTATTAGCACGTAAAGGAGCAAACAAACAATTGCATATTATAACAAAGCCGATTAGTATGGATTTTACAACTGACTGTAATTGAATTGAGATTAGACTATATTTTTGTAGCTCCTCTACACTATGGATTTCAACATATTTTATGGTGGAATGAGTAAAAAATTTTGAATAACATTGCTATAGAGGTAATCTGTTACTGGTTGAACTATTTCTTATCTCTCTATACTCCATAGGCCCATAGAGCCGGTATCTTCATAGAATATGACATCTCTCCCATATGCCCGTTGCTGTTACTGGGTAGTTATAGTTCATATAGTATCGCATCACATAGTATAGCTGTAGGCTGTAAGTGTGCTTATTTGTTACAAAATACTTAGATGAAAATATTTTTCCTTAATAAATTGTGTAAATAACAATTTATTTGAATATCTGTCTCTGAGTGCTGCATTTACTTTGGAAGTAGTTAACTGCTATTTTCATGTCATCTGATATTCATAGTACAGAGTGTACCACATTTGATGTTGATTAAACTTGAGTGTAATTAATAATTTAATTTTATGAAGGAAAAGGGCTCCCCATGTTCTAGGGCTTTAGTCACTCAACTTTCAGAGAAATCCCAGTTTTAAGTTAACTCAGAAAACTGTCATATATATTTCATTGGGCTTCTTTTGTAGACACAATCTTTAAAGTTATAGCTGAAACACACAATGCTAATTCTTCAACTAACTAATTTTCACGAAGCTAATTTTTCAAGCCTAACTGCTGTCGTGTCAGTGAGCTGTCAGGTAGTATTTCTGTCTTTGTAGACAAAACCTGATTTATTTCTGAGCTAGTTATCTAAGTAAGTTCGTTCACAAGCAAGTGTCAGCAAGCCAAGACAATTCAAAAGAAAACTGGCTTGCTGTCCTGTCCTGAAAAAGTGGCCTCGTGTATCGTTGGGCATAAAGGAAAATAAAAATCTAGTTTCGACTTTCAAAATTAAAGTTTCAACAGAATTCTATTTGTTGCCATAAATATTGCTAAAGTTAACTCTACAAGTAGTTATAAGGCTTTCAATGATATCAAACATCCTGTTCTTATCACACTTGAATCATTAGGTGTGCGCATACGTCAGGTATCTATATTACAGATAACAATATAAAGCTGAAGACTTTGTTTGTATGTTTAAAGGGGCTAATCTCAGGAACTACTGACCAAAATTGAAGAAATAGTTTTGTGTTTGTTAGTCCATTTATCGAGGAAGGTTATAGGCTACGTAACATCACGCTACCACCAATAGGAACCAAGTAGTGATGAAAAAAATGTAAAAACGGGATAATTTATATATAAAGTTTGTATATATATAAAGTTTCACGCGGACGTAGTCACGAGCAACATGCAGTTGTTCATAACTATTGCTGACTCCTAATATTTTTAGGGCTACTTGTCTGTGTTAAGGTTAATCCTCTGTTAAAACATGATAATAATATATAACTTCGTTCATGCGAATAAATAAATAATAAATATGATCTGACTGATTAACACCAAACAACTTATCTGTACATCGATATGTGCCCTATCAAAAATATATGTCAACTATAAAGGACCAGGAATGAAAGCGCTTCTTTCGTTCAAGAGCTATAACATCACAGACAGACAGATACGTATAACCGGTCTAACTTATAATTAGCACGAACTTTTTGTCGGGGGTTAAAAATACGGAACCTATTCTCGAAACCGATTCTCACTACGAGTCCGATTCGAAATCGATTTTGACTTTAAGTCGATGGTGATTTGTGCTTCCGAATAAACTCTCATTATGTCCAAGATACACAAGGCCAGTTATTCAAGCCAGGATATCAAGTTAGTGTCAGTGAGCTGACAAGCTGTATTCGTGTAGACAAAACAATCTTTATTTTTGTGGACTTGTAACCTGATATTCATTGACAAGCCACTGTCATTTGGCCCACCACACATTCCCACCACTGCATCTCCTGTGTCGCCAGGATCAACAGCCAACCACGAAAACCCTTTGATCTGAGGGAGCCCGAGGGACTTGCTAAAGCTGCCTTGGGACCCGCAACGAACAAGCCAGTGTCAGCTAGCCAAGACAGTTCAAAAGAGATCTAGCTAACTTTCCTGGCTTGAAAAACTAGCCTCGTGTATCCTGGTGAATAAGCATTAACCAAACGTCAAACCTTTTTTTTAACTTTACAAATTGCCCCCTGCTACTTATTACTAGTGCATGTTTGAGCCTTGGAAAGACCGAACGTCACTGAAATAGAGTTAATTTGATTCTTAACTATGATGGGAACCCGAGGGTAATGGCTGGTTAGTTCCAGGTTCTAGCCTGGAGGCTAGATCATTGTCTTTGACACAAACAATATAATGATCGATGTTTTCTTAACATAATATCAAAAAGAGGATTCGCCGAATATTGTAAGTAAAATAACTATCTCATCCCTTTCTGTGTCTTTACTATGAGACTAAATCAATAGTATTGGTCGATACTCGATAACGACTACCTAAATTTTTAGTATGGAAAAATGTTACAGCGCCTCTAGCGGAACTAAAATTGCCATACTAAAATATAAAAATTTACGTAGTCGCGATTATCGGCGAATCTATAAAGACGCGTAGATGTAAAAGCATGAAATATCTCCTAGTATAGTTGAGATGGAGGAGCATGGAATACCAATATTATTTTTAAATATGATTTTATCTTGGATATTTTAATAAACAAGACGCTACGCACAGTAGAATAAGCTCACTACAATATGATGTTCATACACGAAATACTCTTATTTATGGTTTAAGTCTGTGATTTTTTATTAATAAAATGTAATATGGCCTCGTAATGAGTCCTTTATGCCAAAGTCTGTGATTGAATTGGGAATATATTATATTATTATAGTTCCTCTACCCGATGTATTTAAATATTTATGGACAAATTCAACCAGAGCTACTGAAATTTTGTGACGTTTACTTCAGATGTGTCTAAACTCTTATCACTAATGTGATTTCTATTCTGTGTCACAAGCGTTTTTGCCCACTTGTAGCGCTATTTGCGATAATAGCGAATTAACATTTTTCTCGTCCAGCAATGGAATATAGCACTACCATAGCAATCGAATTCCAGTGGCCGATTTCATTAATTCAGTAGCAATCCAATGTAAGATTGGAAGAGTGGCAAGGCAAAGCTTGCTTAATATTATGTAATGTCCTGTCTCAAGAACTGAGCATAAGAGATTTAAAACTTTCGACCTAAGACTACGACGAAGCTGGCTTCTATTTGGACCAATCGATCTTCTGTCATTCGATTCTCAGTTGTGTCGGGAGTCGGAAGTCAGGTTCGGGAGTAAGGCATATACTAGCTCTGACATCCTGGTCAAATGGAGGATCCGCCATTTTGGTTCTTCATATCCCCGCTAAAAGCAGGTTCAAGTATAATTATGCACATCAAAGAGACGAGGAAGTAGGAGAACACGGTTACAGACGAGAGTGACACACCCATGTTAAGGCTCCCGTTCACGTAGGGACATTAACTATTGCCACCTTGATTGCGAAGATAATTGACAAACGACGCCAATCATGAGCGTACACGAACATACCCTTTTACATAATATGCTTATAATCATCAGCTTGTATTCCATAATAGGGAAGATGCGTGTAAAACAAAATTTATTGTAAATAAAACCTTATAAATGTGGGCTATATACAGAATGACAAAAATCTCTGAATTCTGTTGAGAAATAATTTCTTACTTATTTATTAGCGATTAAAATTTTCTACTCATCTCTTTCTTTCAAAACGTATGCAGCTTTAATAGACTTTGACGTCACAATCAATATCGGATCTCTCTTTCTGAATACTTTAAAGGTTTGTAACTTTGTTGTTTTCAATTTTATCAAAAAACTGATTTGACTACATCGTTTTTCCATAACAATAGATTTATTTAAGGGAAAAAGACACTAGAGCAAAAAAGCGCAATTGAAATTAAAAGCAATAAATTATTTTACTCGCCCATTTTAAGCAAATTCTCGTTTCTTAATTTGATTACAATATACCTAGAAATTGAATGTTGCGCCGCGCTATTCATCCCGTTTTCTATTAAGCTACTTTTTTCAGATAGTTTCTAACACTTGCTTAGTGATTTTTTGTAGAGTATGAATTATTTTGTTCTAATGGGATTTTAGATCTTACGATGACAGATCACATAAAACTGGCGTGAACCGGCGTTGCGTTGTTTCGTTCACTGAGTGAGTTTACCGGTGGCCCAACTTTTCCAATCCCCTATTCCTATACCCATTCCCTATTCCCTCATAAAGGCCGGCAATGCACTTGCGACTCTTCGGATGTCACGGCATCTATTGGCGATGGCAGTAGCTTTCCATAAGGTAACCCGTCACTTGCCCCTTTAATATCATGAAAAAATATAAAGCTCTGCATCTCCTCTACCGTAGTAACTATTTAGTAACCTGTGGCTCTGAGACCTGGGCAGAATAGAGTATCGATTGAATGAAGAGTATGCCGACTTCAAACAAAGTTAAAAATGGGCGCAGGTGCGTCTTTGACAACTTAACACAACTCTAAGACATAATCTTCATACTCTCTAAGCATACAGCTCTTTCTAATATTAAATTTCATCAGGATCGAAGAAGGCGAACGCAGCGAAGAAAACGAATTTTGGAATTCGATATAACTAGGGAATATAAAATATCTTAGAAACTCGCACACTTGCCCGCGCCTAGCGTTATTTTTTTACTTTTTCTCAGGCTGGCAAATCTCTCTATACTCCGGACTTTTGATTTTTTCATCTGGTAACTCTACCCGCGCCGAATTGTCTGATTCGTCCGAATCGTTCGCAGTCAAATTCAAAGAGTTAATAACTTCGATCCCTTCGGCGCTCATAAATGTGCGTCCAGCATTAGTCGTGTCATTCTGTCCATGGTGACCTTAGGTATCCCTTAGCTATCAATATCAAATTCTAAATGCAAAGATAGTGCACGACCCGTCTCCGGCGTTGAAATATTTCCATTTATTACCTGAACCGCTGCAGCCAGACCCGACGGCCTCCGCCCGAGTGAAATGCACAAAATCCATTCGGTTTTATCTCGTTAACTCGCCCCCGCGGCCCGAAAACCACCCTACGCCCTGGGCCTAAGGCTCAGAATCGCCCGCACCCATAATTTTATTTCGTAGATGACTTGTTTGATGACGATCTCGAGTGATGGAAAATGAGACTTGAATGTTAGTGTTAGGGTCGAAATTGACGTGACGCTCTTGAAATAAGGGTCGGGGTGGTACGTGCAGGGGATTTGCGATCGTGTTACAAAAGTTTGGAGTTGCATATCGTTTGTATGATGTTGTATGAGGTTTTTTATGGTGTTCGGCTCGCAATCAGCTGTTCGGGCACGCGTGCCCCTCGGGAGCGCGACGTCAGCTCCCTACTAACGTTGAGTATTAAATTTTCTAAAATTCCCTCTCCGGCTCTCCCCCGCGGGTTCGCCATACAAATATTGTAATGTTGGTGTTAGGTTAGATGTTTATCTTTAAATTGGATTTTTCAATGTTTTGTCTTTCTGTTGCCGCTGGAACAATAAATGAGAACAAAATAAAATTGACTAATATCTGGATCCTTCAATGCAAGTGCGTTATTTTGGATTTAAAACATTTTGGGGTGAAAATGATTTTGGAGGATCCACAATTTTGGAGCTCAAACTGGAGTATTCTGAAGTTTAGTACTATTCAACTTACTGCGCCATAAGTCATAATATAAATAATAATTATCATGATATTTTACGTAGTTAAAAAACGTTAAAATTTAACCAAGCAGATTACAATAGGGAAGATGCGTGTAAAACAAAATTTATTGAATGCATATTGTTATGATAGTGAGCACAAAATATACAGAATTACAAAAAATGTCTGAATTCTGTTGAGAAATAAGTGAGATATTAGCGAGTTAAGCTTTCAAAACGTCATAAAGTATAAACTTTGTATGCAGCTTATAGACTTTGACGTCACAATCAATATCGGATCTCTCTTTCTAACTGACTTTAAAGGCTTGTTACTATGTTGTTTTCAAATCTATCAAAAAACTGGTTAGACTACGTCGTTTTTTAATAACGATAGATTTATTTAAAAAATCACACATATTTATTCAGATAGAGTACGCTTGCGTAGCTAGACCAGAGGCTAAAAAGGGGTTTTCTATCTACTACATTATCAAAGGGTCAGATTATATTCCAAAAATAACATACCATTGCTGAGATTAAACTAGACATATACACTATTTGTAACTAGTATGAATAGTTTTAAATGTTACTATTTAAAAATCGCTGTATACATCAATACATACTATTTAAAACCATTTATATAACATTTACACAGCGTTGAAAATATAAACTTTCCTAAAAATGTTTACAACGTAAATTGCACGATTACAAGCGCCAGTCCTATGGGAGTAATGTGTCGCGTCGCGTTGTGACGATACTTTTTTGATGGCTAACCGTTAACTCAAACAAGACTGTTGTCTCTACCGTTGTAACATAAGAGCACAGTATTAATTAATATACGGGAATTAAAAGGCCGCCAGCTATGCATAATTCATAGGCCGTATCTACCATCTGCGGACCAGTTATGTGTTGTGAGCTCATGTGTTCCTGGTACTTCGAAGACTCTGGTGACTTTACTTGTCTTTGTTTACGTGTACACACCTATACTTTCTGTGTACTACCATGTGTAGAGAAAATTGATTCCTAGCCATTTCACGGACGTCATTTGGTCGAAACATGTCAATTCTATGTTAGTCTTTTTTGCTGTCTGGGTTTGACAAAACGCAACCAAGTTTCGTAGTAATTAACATCCAGCTTACCTTATCATCATACTAATTTAAAAAATGCAAAGTTTGTAAATCAGCTGAACGGGTAGACCGATTTTGATATAATTTCCCTTGTAGCTAGCTGGTTTCCAGGATGAATTCATAGAATACTGTTTACTGCGGGAAAGTAACTAACATTTTTTCCCTATGAAATGCGGGTAACATCGCAGAGCACTTCTAGTAGTACATAAACTTAAAAATACCATCACCGTGAATAATGCTGGTGACATCATCTTCTTTGTGGGACCACATGTGGCTAACTGGGACACTAAAAACGAAATGGGAATCCTTGACGTGTAACTAGGACGCCAGACTCATATGCAGCCTCCACATGATCGCTGATGTTCGTTGTTTGGCGCGATCTTCGTGCAAGCGCCCACATAATCAGCCGTAGTACTTTGTCAACTGACCGATCAAAGGCAAATACAAACATATATTGTAGGCGGACAGAGGCGAGTATGCCCTCTTCATAATCGTATTCGCCTGTCTACTTCTGTTCTCGACGATTATTTATAAACAGGAGCAATTTACTTCAAGTCTCAATTTCCAACGTATACCGTGGGCTTGGGCACGAATGACCCGGCTCGACGGACGACACGCTGGTCTAACAGAAAACTGTCGTGAAACAGCGATGGCGTTGTGTTTCCGGAGGCCGAACTCCCTATTCGTTATATATTTCCTATTGTAAGGCTATTAACTATTTTGATGATGCGAGTGTCCGTGTGGGCGAAGGCTTGACCTGTTTGCTTGTTAGTAAAAAGAGGACGGTGTTTCCTCCAGTTTACCCGTTTACTCATTTGCCCTTTTACAAAACAAATTTTGATCTATGACATACCCATGCTAGCGAACATTCCACCACGCTTTTGCTAATTTCCACGCCGCTGTCTGTAATCCTCACAAAAACATTTGTAATTATTTTAATCTAATATCTGGTTTACACTTATTAAGTAGATAAGTAGGTACCTAGATTTTAACTAAATTTTAAGTCAATTACTTCATGATAACACAAAATTAAGAAGCAAGTGGCAAGTTAAGTTAGTTAAAGTTAAGTTAAAATTTAGTTAACTACTTATCTACTTAATACGTGTGAACCAGACATAAGGGTACAACACGACAGGCGGCCGCGACACAAAATAACTCAAATAAAACGCTACATTATCATATAAGCTATATAGATTTAATTTTCCTCTACGCCACTACAATACAGCGACGTCATGGACAGCTAAACTAATGTCATGAGAAAAAGAAACCGATTGCTTAGATCATAAAGTGATATTTTATTTCATTTTTAGGGTTCCGTACCCAAAGGGAAAAACCGGGACCCTATTGCTAAGACTTCGATGTCTTCCATCTGTCTGTCTCCAGGCTGAATCTCAAGAACGGTAATAGCTAGAGAGCTAAAATTTCTACAGATAATGTATTTGTGTTGCCACTATAACAACAATTACTAAAACTTAATTAAATTTAATTATTAAGAGGGACTCTCATACAATAAACGTGATTTATTTGCTCGATATCAATAATGGTTATTGACATTTGAAATTTCCACGAAATACTAAATTGTATTTAAACTTGACTTATCTATAAAAGAAAGTCGTGTTAGTTACACCACTTATAACTCAAGAACGGCAGAACAGATTTGGCTGAAAATTGGTAGGG
>JAOTAV010035442.1:0-45417 GCA_026546445.1 Cyclargus thomasi
TTTTTGTTCCGTCGGCGGGATTCGAACCCGCGACCCCCGGCGTGAGCTACCAAAGCTCAACCACTGCGCCACAGAGTTCGACTATAATATTCATGCATGCACAAAATAAACATTAATATTGTTACCATATAAAATTGTATGCAATTCTTTAGAGAAGATTCCTAATTTGTGCCATAGTATCTCATATTTAGTCCTAACAAGGTAAACTATATCATAACTATCTACAAAATTATTAAAACACAGTTTACCATATGTAAATAAGTTAAAGCGGAAAAATTAAAAGAATCCCAAGTTATGACCGTTGCAGCTATTAAAGCCTAATTAATAGCTGCAACGGTCATTATGACTGTTAAAGCCTTTGAATCAGCTGATACTAATTATATAATTGTGTATATGCTTAAACGTCGTCTCAAAAGCAACTTTGTAATAATTATTATTATGCCCAAATTAGGCGCAAATAGCACTAAATAAAGACATGAAAAATTTTAAAGTCACAGTATTTTAGCAGTCTGTATGTAGGTAGTTTCCGAATGTAGAAAGCTTTAGGTTGTAGTAAATTAGTTTCACCTTGATATTAGTACCACAGTTAAACCTTATTAATGTAATATTAGTTAGAATACAAAACTCCAATTATATTTATGATCTCACTCCTAGCGATATTTCAAAAATGTTGAAAATGTTTTCTAAAACATTTGCAAAAATTTGACCCAAGAACCAAAATGTCAGTTAATTGAAACAATAACACGCGGGAGATCACGTAGACAATTAAGAGGCTCTAGGTTTAATATATGGCGTTACTATAAAATTAGTTAAAGATTGGTAAATAAATATAGTTTAAATATTCCCCCAGGGCTTTTAATGTTACTAGTAATAATTACTATGACTGGTCATTATAAACGTTTGCTAAATGTAGAATGAAATACGCATACATTTCCATGTTTTCGTGGACTGATTTTAATATATAATAATTGTTGATAAATAAGTATGATATTATACAATTCTTAGTCATTTTAATTCAAGTATACTCTGAAAATGATATAATAATAGTCCTGTGGCAATTATCTAACTTTTCAGCTTTAAGCTGTGTAATAAAGATGAAATACATTTTGAATATTCAACTTAAAAGAAGGTTTTATAAAAATTATTATTATTATTATTATCCAATTTATGGAACTACTATTATATGTAATTTTACAAACTGATTCACAATATACACTAAAATTTTGTGAATTGTCATGGGACTATTTGTTATAGGTAGAGTAAAGTGGTCAAGACTACTTTATGCAAATATTTAGCGGTAACAGGTATGCTTGTGTAAATGTAGAAAAATATAAGTGAATCTAACAATTTTTATTATATGATATTGTATAGTTAGTGAAATATTCATTTAAAGCTACCCCGTTTTTACTATTAAAATACGTTTTTAATATTAATGTAGTTTTGTTCCTTGTTTGGTGGATTCCCATGAAGTACTAACAATATGTAATTTGTCGATAAAGAAACGTATCAACAAGGAACAACGCTGCATTGTTCCATAATATAGTAAAAGGGGTTTCTGGTGTATTTAATAATGCAAAACTTTCCACCTTTGTAATGATTTTTGTCCCGTCTTTCCTAATAATAATATAGAATCCATCCAAATTACTACGGATCGTAAGACTGATACAATGGCCCATTTCTGACAATAAAATTGCGTCCATTTTGCATAATATCCGGATGTGATTTTCCATTTTTGCTAATGTATTCAAAAGGTTTTCAGTAATCAGTACTTAAATCGCTTCCTAAACGTTACTTCCTACGTTAGTGTTTAAATAGATTTAAGTAGACACTAAACGAATATAAGCAGGACTATTCAGAACATTGTCGCCTACCAAGATATTTGTTGCTCTCTCCTAAGAGAAACCATATTTGATGTTGCACTTTTGTATTGTGGTGGAAACGCGTTGTATTTCAAATGTGCATTGCAAAAATGTCTGTAAACGCAACGAACCAACACTGTCTCAATTTTACTAAAGTTTACCTTTTCTAAACCTTCACTTCCACAACGCTTTTCCACTTACTCTTATTATAATCTATCTTCAATGCTTTTGTACCTATTGCCTGTTCAAAATAACTTGGCACGGAGTTTCATACTGACATTTTGTATGAAATTTTGTGACAACTTACGGCGAATGGAGCATATAAGTTTTTAGTTAATCAAACATTTTCTTGATCTTGTCTAAAAATTATCTTGGTGGGATCAATGACTTGTTATGTCCAAATTTTTAACTTTTGTATGTTTAACATGAGTTTTAAAATCCGCAACAGCTCAGATTGGCCAGAGCTTAAAATGGTCAAATGTTTATAGTAAGTATAGAGATTAAAAATTTTAACAACTCTAACATCTTTTAATCTGATACAATCGTAATTGTTTCAGACTAATGTTCTTTGTTATTTATGAAATTATTATATTATTTTTTTATGCTTTCAATGAATATTTAACCTTATTGTCGACTATCCGCCTTCTTACATATTTGGGCGATCATGCAAATTATATAAAGCATTTCTACTATTTAAGCAAGGGTGTTTTGAAACCGCGATTTTAAGGTAATAGATGTTAAAAACTGTATTATATATTTCCAAAAAAAATCTAACTACACTGTGTCCTGCAACTAGGTTTACAACATCCTTGTTTTTAACATAACATTTTTAATTTAATTACATACTTTGGTTGTTTTTGTAATATTATGATATTGTACTACATGTTAGGCTTGTGGATTTCACGGATATTAAGAAATACACATGCTGTAACATTCAGCCAGCTTACCCTACCATATATCTTAGCAGCTTATGTCGTAGCATAGGACTTGTACCGCAGTCAAATAGAGATTTGACCTAGCATTAATATCCAAAAAGCTGAAAATACATGTACTTGAAGGTATGTGCTCAATGTAATACTAGAATTATCTCATAGATCCTGAGATATCTCAGCCAAGGTTAAATTATATAAGAAACATTTATACAAAATCGATGATGCTATGTTCGCAAGACTAGTTCTTGTCTGACATGCCAGTAAATTTTTGAAAAATTGGGTAATTAATGCGAGGTAAATTTAACTGTTATTGGGCTTACTAGAGTGGGATAAAACAACACAAATTGTTATATTAAATACTTATTAATAATGTTGTATATACCTACATTATGAAATCTGTCCTAGAATTGAAGTGTACTAGATACGGGTTATTTTCAATATTTTGGCATGTATTGTAATTGTTTATCTTTTTATGTATGCATTTATTAGTATATGTATTATTACACATTATTGTTTAAATTGTACAGTTTGTAATAATTTTAATATTAATTCTTTGTATATTTTCACAAATATAAAAATTGGAGAAATTGATGTTTTTTGTCTATATACATAATCTGTAGGCAGGGTTTGATATTAACTTGTTGAACGACTTAGGTCCGCAATCGCTTGGCAAAACACATTCCAAAGATAAATCAACTGCATCTTGTTTTTATATTTTTCATAATAGCACCTCTTCACAATTGGCCATTACAGACGATGTCACGCGAGCACGATTGTGTGGAAGGCATACCTACTACATTCTGCTCGCCGATCATCGCCTATGATCTTCGATCAACTCGTTGACAAAGTACTACCATTAGAGTATTGATACCAATTGTGTGGATGGCCACACGATGATCGTGTTGATTTATGACCAACAATCATCACCGATTATGTGAAGCCTGCTTTATGCCCTGCTCTTTGTCCACCGCGCGCCGTCACCCTCAACAAGATTATTTCGGCCCGATAAAACTGTATGACATAGACAAGAGGTTTCCTTTTCCTCTACGCAACTACATATCGCCGACAACATAGACGCTAGAGCAATGTCGCTAGGAAATAAAACCTATAGCCTAGATTATAAGGTTGCATTTTATCCGTCAAAAATAATCTCGTTGACGATAAATAAGGGGGGAATGACAAACGGCCTCAGAGTTCCGTTTTACAATTTGGGTAAGGATCCCTAAAAATAATCAGCTGACATCTTACGTATGTACTGACGTCTGACAGAATAATAATACATATCACATTAATTTGGATAGGGTAAGAACAGTTTTAAAAATAAAAGCCCAAATTATCAAGTAAAATAATTATTAAGAATGATTCCAGCAAATTCAAGAATGCTAATTTTGTGTCCGTGCATAAAATTGTTTTGTTTCTTCGTACCGTTTGCCGTTTTGCTGGCTATAGGTTGTGTGCAACTTGTTCAACTGCTTGTTAATGCTATAGAAAATTCTACCATCAAAGTGAACACTTTTATAAATAACACAAAGTTTTAAATTAAACGGAAGTGTAGTTAAAATCACGCACCAAATTAGTGCGCGATTACTATTAGCATTTAGCCTGTGCGAAATACATTACATTTATTAGTGTATACAAATCAAAATGTAAGCCGCGGGTATAATATTACACAGGATGTAACAAAGTGTAAGTATAAGACATAATATTTTAGGGTGCGTATGTGTAAAGAAATTACCACGAAAATAAGGAGAAAAAGCGAAAAAAAAAAGGATTAATGTTTTATGACAAATCCTAAAAAGTAGTTAATTATAGAAACGAAATAAAAATCTGATCAGAGCAAAAACGAAAAAGATACTGCGTGATAAATTATAATTTAAAATAATATTGTTTCCGTGTCAGTAGATAAGTAGTTAGTAAGATAACTAAATTTTAAGTACTTAATACGTGTAAACATAAACAAGACATAAATAAGTTAGAAGAGTTTGTGCAAAGTTTGCGGATGTTTAATTCATCAGCAACATTTTGTGAATTGAATGGGCGGCAGAGTTTGCAAAATAAAATCACATAAAAATACTAGCTGACCCGGCAAACGTTGTTTTGCCATATAAATAATTTCCCCTAACATTTAGGGGGATGAAAAATAGATGTTAGCCGATTCTGAGACCTACTGAATATGCATTCAAAATTTGGTTAAAATCGATAAAGCCGTTTCGGAGGAGTACGAATACAAACATTGTGACACGAGAATTTTATATATTAGATATTTCGCTTACACTCTGTACAGAAGTTGTCATGGCGACGATACACAATAAATAAATTTGATCAATGGAGACGGATGACGAGAAATCTAAACTTGTAAAACTTTTACAGGACCTTGAAGTCCCAGAGTTAATATTACCAGAAAAATGTAATGATGTGATTAAATATATCCGCCTAAAGTTTGAAGCAGAAATCGACGATGAAGCTTTTGTCATGGAGGAATATCCCAACCCCTATGTTGTGGACAAAAATCTGCTTCTAGAAAACGAAAGAAAACTAAGAGAACTTACAGAAAGCATACGGTAGGCACCTAATCATAATACCTATACCTAATTAGTATAACTTAATACATATTACTAATTTAATCAAATTTGCTAACCAATATACGTAACACCGCTCGTAGTTACAATTCTTATTGCGGTTTTATAAAACACTTTTTTACAATTATATAAATTTCAGGAAGAAAAGAGATTTAAATTTTAGTTTGTCAGAAACAGATACTAAAAGACCATGGAGAACAAATTTACACAAAGAAAAACTCGCGAGAATAGACAGCAAACTGAGAAGACATTCTGAAAAGTCCAAAGAAGCTATAAAGCCAGTGGAAGAGAATCAAATGGTAATCATAGTTCAGGAATGTGAAAAGGAAGGTCAGTTTTCACGTCCAATGTCTGCTAACCGCCTACAAGAAATAGTTTTGGAAGCAAAGAAAAATCTTCCCAATTTTCAATATAAAGTTCGGAATACTACAGCTACTAATATACTGCCAGAAGCTCACACCGTTGTCAAAAAGAGTTAAACATCGGGAAAGCAATAATGTTGGAAATTTTTAGTTGAGTTTTTCATTCATAATATTAATAAAAGCCAGACCGCCATAAATTTGACTTCAAAATCAAATTATAAATATTCAAATAAATTCGCTGTGGCAATTCATTAAGGTTAAATATTTTTTATTTCTTTAATAATATTCCTTTTGTTCTTTTTAAAATAGTATAAGATTTTAAGTTCCTCCGCTGCGTTAAGTATGTGCCCGCGACGGGTCACGCGGCATACGTGTTTCATATTTTTATTAGAGCAACGCTGCGAACTAAATAAATTAGGCATGTTAATGTAAATTTTAGTTTAATCGTGTCGCAAATCGCAATTCACATCTCAATCTCCAGTCCCTAGTTCCCACCGGCCACCACAAATAGCGGCAGTGTTCGGTAGCGTTTTTTGACGCTTGCGCAGTGAAATTTTATACTGCGCAGACTACAATATTTTGTAACGTTACCATGACAACGCATGCGTATAAAATTATTTTGCGAAAACGCTACCGAACACGACCAGCGACTAGCGACATAAGTCGCTTCTCGCTTCATGCAAAATTATTATTTTATTATCTGTGGAACACACATCAAATTCGGTGACGACTGACGTTTCGTGAATGACCAATGATCATAGAGAACTTGTCTTTGAATGACGTTTCGGGTTTGAAGTTTTTAGTGTTGTACCTATGAACGTTATTGACGCAAGGAAATCGATTGAACTTGTAATCATTTCGAATACGTGTCCATTATGTCCTTAGAAAATAATAATATTTTGAACAACGTTTATGAATGGAAGATTTAATGGGTATTAGTGAGCTTAATACTTAACGCTTAATATTCTTGCATCGTATTTTTTAATATTTTGTAAATTATGAAATTTATAAAATTGGAAATCAAAAATAAAAACTGTTACATTTAATACTACAAGTCGGTTCTGTAAAAAATATTATAATAGTTTTAGACACCGAAAACTTTGATTCTTGGTTGAACGTTGGTTACGTCCTAAATAGCTTAGTCCACATGTCTAAGGCCGGTCCACACAGTACATAGTATCCCTTACTAGTCTGTAGGTCCACAACACCGTCAATCGAGAACGAGATTATTTCGACCCGATAAAATTCAACTTTATGACATCAACTGCAGGTTTCATTTTCCTCTACACCTTTAATGACGGCGACGACATTGACGATTGAGCAAAATCATAAAGTTGTATTTTATCGGGCCGAAATAATCTCGTTCTGGGGCGACGGTGTTGGTGGACAAACGGCGTCAAGTCTAACGTTTTACAATAGTACTGCAATTTTATATTGATTTCTTTAAGTTGTCAGACCCTTGGTCTCTGCGAGTAATTGTGTTCTATGCCTTTGGTCGTCAAACTGCGACCCTTGGCCGATATGTGTGCGACCCGCGTCAAAGCAAATTAGTTTATCAATAACTGTCCCATTGTTTTAATAAAAATTTTGTACCACTGATTTCTTTTGGTTGTACAATCAGAGAAGTTGAAACAGATACAGATTGTTGATCTAAGTAATTTGGTTGCGATATAAGATAATACAAGCCGGGATCCGTCAGTTGGGTTGGACAAAACGCGACGAATTTACTTAGCAATCTGGGTCTCTCCGCTTCTCTGTTGTACATGTAAATAGCACAACTATTTATATGACAGATGATAGTCATAAAACATTAGGCTGTCTAACTTTTATTGAAAATATTCTTGCCAATTGCTTCATAACGGTAATTTACAGAATTGGTAAAAATTAAAGAAATATATTCATATAAAGTTTATTTACATAACATACATAATAAGTGACAAGATTATCTATCGAAAAACAAAAAAGTAACTCAGTAGCGCAGTTCTCGCGTGGTTGGGCGTCTCGCGCCCCGCGTTTGAGACAGGGTTACAGCTAGCTGATACATTACAATAAAATATATTCCATAAAACTATAAAAAATAATTAAAAAGATAATGATCTACTACTAGATATGTGCGATATCGAGTCGCTGCATTAATAACAACTGATAATAATAATAATAATTAAACAAATTAAATGGAATTTAGTCAAAAGCCGATTTGATTTTGTCAGGTTAGCAAACCGATTTGGCGCGGTTTTAACGGGAAGCGCTCAGTGATAGCATGATGGAGACGCGACATTTTGGACGTACATTCTTCGGAAGCTTTCATCAATCAAAAAAAATATTTAAATCATACTTGAATATTTTATTATAAGCTAAAATATATAATTCAATATTTCGGTCACTTTAAAAAATCTCCACTGAGAACGCAATTTTAACGTTGTATATATTTTTTTTTACATTTTAAGTCCCTTTATTCAGTACAAAAAAAAATAGCTGTCTATATCTATAAAAATTAATACAATTAATATATTATAGTATAGGCGTTACACCAACATCTCTCGTATGGATGCGTACAACAAACGAACGCCTAGCCGCGAATCACTAAGACGGTGTACATGCTAAAATATAGTATATAATTTTTGTATACATATTAAAAAAAATCCCTTCACTCCCCATAGACTTCTACATGTTATGTCAATTACTGAATTCATTCCCTAGGGTTCCGACTGTCATAAAATATAAAACAAAACCTAATCTAGCACTTTAAACAGCGCCAGTGTCGATTAGGCCCGTACTTTTTACTGATTTATTGCTTTTGTGATGAAGAAGAAGAATGGGTCGATACAAAAGTATCGTTTTCGGCTAATCGCTGTATTAAGAATAAATATGTGAGTTTTGTTTAGAACATCGTTTGTGGAGCGCGCGCTGGTGGCGAGGGGTGAGACGGCGTATAGAGTGCGGAACCCGGCGCGTACTATTTATATTGTAACAATTCGATATCTGCTCATGATTCCTGACCAGCATGGCTATTCTGTTAAATGGCTTCGACCACAGAGAAAAACTTTCACGTTTATTATTTTCACAATAAATTTATCTATATATCAAAATAAATTACAACTTAAATATTACTTCTTAAATATTAGATACCGCCGCACGACGTAAAACCGATGAGCATAAATATACAGCTTCCCACCGAGACGACACCGTCGTGTAAATATAGCTTATCTACAGTCGCAAGCGTTAACATATACGTCACTCATTCTATACAATCCCCTCGACGGCGCTCTAACGGTGATTATCCAATATCTTGATGCAGTAATATAACGATACTGTGAAGCCGAGGCGAGGTTAAGACACTTACGAAACGCCCCTTTTACTCTTTTATAAAATATAAAACATTCGCTTCGTAAACGGGACGCCGACAACTATTGTATAATGTATATAACAAACAACGTATCTGCGCTGAATCAAGATATTGCAAAAGATCAGATTATCATTTTAAAAAATGCTATAAAAAAACATCAGTTACGTCTACGCTTTACTCTGCATTTTCGAAGCGATCGAAACAATTTAGGACCGGCTGTCGTGTAAAAAATAATATACAAGTTTTCTAGCTTCCGGTAGTTAAGCGTCGAGATATATAATCTATGGGTTTCGTGTAGGGTGTATCTAATATATAAAAATATAGAAGACGTTGATGTCTGTTGCGAGCGCTGGGGGTCAGTCCTCGCCACACGAGTCCTCGTTGTCGGCTTCCTTGATACTCGTGAAGAACGACGTCAGTGCCTTCAGCATCACCGCTGCAAACAGAAACATATAATAACATATATGTTAGATATACATACACACTTAACTCGGCCGCATATTTTTAGAATTTCTGATCATAAAAATTCGGACACCCCGCTGGAACGCCCTCTGCTGTTGTAGACCCCACGTACTATCATTCTGATAAGTGTACAGAGTACAATTTTTACGAATGTACGAATTTTTTCTGTTAAATTTTTTTATAATGTGTAGCTGGGATTTTTTTGTCATACATGTTGTCAGGCCCACAGCTTTAACTTAACCTCAGTTTATTAATACAAGTATAATAATAATACATACCTTTGCCCTCTGGTTCTTTTTCTGATTCTTCCCAAGCAATAAAACCTTCTACCGATATTATATATTGTTCATGTAAAAATTGGAATATTTCTAATGTTAATCCTGAAAAAAAAATGTATATTGTAATATCAGAATTAAGCAAAGTATCAACATAATTAGTGAATTATGTTGACACTTTGAATGTAAAACTAGTGGAATCGGTATACAGAGTGCTATATACCAATTCCTCTAGTTTATTGCAACGATAATGCAGTTTAGTCTATTTCCGATCGAACAAAATGGTTTTCGTCAAATGGAATGGAGCTGCATTGAAATACAAGAATCAGTCACAGCCAGTTTTAAAACTTACCTTGCGGATGTTCCAACCTATGTATTAATTGTTGAATTCCAAAGAGACAACTAGTTTCGCGCTCCACTTTGGATTCACTAAGCTCGTTTATAATCAAGGGAGAATATTTGTTCATTCTCTCGAGACTAAACTGTGGAACGTCCCTATTGTCTGAGCCATAGAGTGCGTATTCGCATATCGTTTGGCTAAGGGCTCTTAGGAACCAATCCTCACTAGATGCTGCGCCAAGATTGTCCTGCAAATAAAAATTAATCACTCAATAATGTTCTAGTTAAAAAAAAATATTTTGATTAGCCTAATAATATATAACATTGTAAAAAGTACAAATGTCTTTTTGTTCAGGATATATGAATAAACTTTCTAAAAGTGAAGACTTCATTGCTAAACAGCAATTTTCATACTGGTGTTTACCACCAGTATGAAAATTACTGTCTAGCTCGGCGAGAAAAACCGGCGTAAGTAACTCGTAACTCTCTAGTATTTTATTTAATTCAACCCCCAACTGTCAAGTATTCTATTAAGTTTTTAGAGCTTGTACCTTTATCCACCCTTGTATTGTTTCACAGGACTCCTCAGAATTCATAAGTTGTAACAACTTGGCTTGCGTCATCGATGGTGAGAGGATCTTAGATGTTTCTTCGGTGGTAGCACCACCATCCAAAAACTCGAACTTATTTTCTTCAATCCATTTTGGCACCTACAAGAACATTTTTTATTACAATTCTGTAATTCATTTATATATTTATTATTCAATCAACATTTTTTACTGATACTCATATAAATTTGGCACCGAATTTCATATAAATTTCAACATACGGCGAATGTGATCGTGTAAGATTAGGGATCGTATGTGTCCCTGATATAGAGCTCACTGTGAAAGTAGCCGTTGAAAGCGAAAAAAATTTTTTTCGTGATTTGCAAAATATACAAATTGCAAAAAAATTTTTTGGCTTTCGGCAGTGCTACTTTCATAGTTAACTCTATATATCACGGACACATGATACCTAAAGTTTTATAATTTACTTATGTTACACCTAATATTTGCAGCAAAAATTTATAAACATACCTGTTCATCACTCATCCATTGACTTAGTTTGAGACCAGACTCACTCCATTTTGTTTTAACAAAGGTTGGTCCCATACTATCCTTTAGTTCTCTTATTATAACCCTTAGTATTAGATGGCCGTGTTCGGCTTGAATTACTTTCTCACAAATGCTAAGTGACTGCTTGAATGTTATATGCTGAAATAATATAAGTGTTAGCTACGTTTTTTAACATATTTGAAACATAAGAATTAAGCATTACCTTCTTTTCTATTTGCGGTGCAATTAATTTTCCTAAATGTTCATACAACATTGGAATATCTATGTGAAGGTCGGGCGCAACAGACACTATTTCTTTCACACCCATTATGAAGTTCTCTATTGATATAACATTTTTGGATACTATGTCTGTCAATAATTTTATAATTATTTCCGCCTCCTTTGATGACCTGAAATATACGAAATATATAACTATATTCTATCAAATAAATTGCAACTAAACACATAACATAGTCGACACTAACTTCTCAATGGCCACATTCAATATTTCCGTGACAATACTAGCGTGGTACTGTGGTGGCAGTTCCTGTATGTCTTGTATTGCTTCATTGTTTTGACTGGGATTGTCGAGATGTTCCATGACGGTCATGTTGATGGACTTGATTTTGTTTTCAGGCAGAGGTTCTTGGGGCACATTGGTGGGTGGTGCCTCTGCGGCAGGAGAGGTGGCAGCACTAAGGCTCCTGCTGCCCGAGTTGGATCTTGTAGCAGCAGTTGAGCTTGGACGACTTCCGCTGCCATTATCTACAAATAATTTTTAATTTTATCAAAGTGTTTACAACACACTAATATGTGAAACAGGAGTAAGGTTCACATTTACATGATTTAAAATAATAATAAATTAGTTATAAGCCCCAATAGCTGTTTTATTGCTATAAAAATATTGTCCTTTTTATACACGACATTTACATCCGTAAATTTTTTATTTACACAATTATTAAAACTGTCTTGTTGAAATATATTTACACAATGTAATTTTTAGCTCTAAAATTTTGAAAAATGCAATCAGCAAGTTACAGCCAAATAATACTCACTAAAGTCACCTCTCGAGTTAAAGGTTGATCTTTCTATCGATTTTGAATGATGATAACTTGGTGCCAAATCCTTGGTCGCTAAAAAGTAATTTTATATTTACAATGTGGTTATGATACTTTAGACACAATCCTTTCGCTACAAAAAAAAAGTACATTCACATAGAATATTTGAGTATAGAGATATGTAGTTGTGTATTGCAAAGCGAAAACTCCTAACTGTGTAAATCCTATAATAGAAACCTACATTTGGACGAAACCTGTTACGTCGACACAATGTGATGAAAACAAGATTTACTAACGTAAGTTACGAAACCTTGTTTTTAAGTGATCGGTGAACGAGATGATGGTCCTATTTTAGCCCGCTACCTGTAAATGCCATGCATTGCATGCATGCAATTGCGCGACAAAACATACAACATGTATCCAGAGCTTCGAGAATACCGTCCATGGCGTCCTGAGATAACCATGAGGTCTGTTGGGTCGATGTGTAATATGTATGATTACATACACATCCAACTAGGAAAGGCCAAATAGGATAGTCGTGCAGAGACCTAGAAATCTTTGAAAGCGGACACATAATAATTACTGTAGGGATTACCACGTCACTGATGTTGATGGGGCAGGAACTTGTATCCTATGTACAAGTGTACAAAAAACACAGTATTAGGTATGCCACATATCCCAGCCCATCATCCTTACAATTAATGGCCAAACATTATCTCAGTGTATTGCCAAAAATCGAAAATAATCAAGTAAGAAATAGTAAGTCATTAATAACTTTTGCCATTAGGCGACGTTGGTATTTGAGTTGGTACACTCGTATTTTATACAGTTATTCATAGAAAAGAAAAAACGTAAAAAGAGTGAAGAAAGTACGAAACAAAATTCAAGGAAGAAGAAAAGTAATTGATTAATTATGTAATTAAAAAGCCAATCGAAGGCATATAATTTTAGCCAAAATTATATATCAGAAAAAAACAATATAACTGAGCATAGTTACATATGGCAGCCATACACATGGTAGCAAAATATGTGTTGAACTTTAAATATAAGCAATTGCAACTTTTAATTATTATTATTGATCAATCACAAGGCACAAGTCACAACTCACAACCAACTTTTAAGATAATGAAGTGATATTGAATAAATTTTAAATTATATTATGTGACAAGATGAGAAGGAGTTAGTATACAAATTAATAAGGATTTTATTGTTAAGTTAGTAATACAATTTTGTTCTATAATTATTATACAATTTTAGATAATAACAAATTTAAAATTGAAATCGTGATGACTTTAATGTTGGCAAAAAATATTAACTTTTACCCAAAGATTAACATGTTTCAATCAGAAGATTTGCCAAAAAGTTAAGGGATAATGATCAAATGATGTTACAAATGATCTAGAAATAACTAAGACATTCTAATATAAGATGAGTTTAGTACAGATAAATTGTTACTAGATTAAAATTATACCCCATACTAATATGATATAGACTGAGGTATTATAATAGACCGATTTGTACGATCCAAATCGTACACCTAGCATCTTTAGGGTTTTTCAAGAGCTATGACTGATTTATATTATGTCAATAATTAACGTCAGTGCTGGCGAAAAACTGACTCATGCTGTTTACGCGTAGTCATTAATAAGAACGTCATGAGTAATTAATTTATCGTTAATAAATCAGTTTCATCTATCTAGGCGAACGCGCGTGGTCACCACACATCATGTATCAAGTAATTATATCAATAAATCAAGTAAACTAATACCAAGTAAAACGCTGTAGGACACTTACTACACCATTAGTAAATAGGAATTTCTTCTAAGTTGTACTCACATCTGATGTTAAAATACAAGATTCAATAGTGTACTTACTTCGTAGTGTCGATGGATCAGTCTGAGTATGCCCCAAGACACTGAACTTGTTATTGGTAAGACTGATCATTGAAGCACTGCTTGCCTGCGGTGTGTTCTTTGTACCAGATCCCTGGATCCACGAGTTGTGTGGTGCCAGTTTGATGGTGTTCATGTTGCTCTGAAAATTTATTGTTGCTCAGTAAATTAATAATAAAAAAGTAAAAGTGATTGAAGACATAAGTGGTATAAAATGTTGACAAATCTTGTAAGTTACCTATTTAGTTATCTAGATAGTGTATCTAGCTATACATCAAAACTAAATTATTTAAATTTCAAATTTTTCGAGTCCAAAAGCATCCATTAACGCAAAAAGCCGGGAGTTTTTTTAATGTTACTTATCTGCTTCTTCACACTTATGTCTTCAATTGTGCTTTATATGTCGGAGTTCTTGTTCTGTTCAAAATAACCTAGCACGGAATTTCATACAAATTTTGAATGCATGAAATTTTCTGCCAGCTTACGGCGAATGGAATATAGTTACTATACCTTCTGCGTGACAGCCTTCAGCTTATTGGTATCGACGGTATAGCTGGTGCGTGTTGGTTTCCAGGCATCATTAAACGCCTGCCTGCGTCCCTCACCCCGCTTGTTGCGGCCGCCCTCCTCGCGACGGAAACCCATTGGCGTAGAGTTCATCAGCTACACAATAACAAATTATAAGAAAAAAAGTTTTTTTTACCATACATTCTAATAAAATAAGTTAAATGAGTCCAAACTCGATGAGGTCCTGTCGTTTATTTACGTAATTTCTATAGCCACCTTTTAGTCTCTTCTTAATATCGCACTCATTGTCATCCTTTGATCAAATATTAATAACATGCACAAATTCCTTCAAAATTTAATAAAATAATGGCACCAAGACTCATCTGACACAAAACAACTTAAATCAAAATCAAATGTTTTGATAAATAAAACTTAATTTATTGAGTTTAAACTCACAATCATACAAAAGTTAAAATCGAGGTCTCGGAGTGACTAGGAATAGCGCTTAAGCATGGTTTTGCCGGTGCCACTTTTTAGATGACAACTGAGATTTTTTAATAGTATTGTTCAAAGTCATCCAATTCATACATGCAAGCAAAATTTCAGCTTACTCAGAAAAGGAGAAGCTGATCATATTTTAGTAGCAGCATTTCTTTTAGATTCAACATTTGTACATATCTATTTTAGTACCAGCATTTCTTTTGGATTCAACATTTGTCCATATCTATTGCCCAAAAACAGTTACATATCATATACCTCAATGGTTCGTTGCTGCTGCTCAGCTTCTTTTTGGATCTGGTCCATCATCTTGGGCTGCAAGTCAACCACATTCTTGGTGACCCACTTCCTTCTCTTCAGCTCAATGACGTCTTGGATCATAAAGCGCACTCTGCTGCTTATCTTGTCCGATTTTTTGTCGACAATCCCTTGCATCTTTATGAATACAGCTTCTAGTTGTTCCTTCACCTCACTTTCGACTTGTTGACCAATGGTGGTCAGCAGTTTGCAGAGGCACTCCAACTTCTCTTCCTCGAGCTTGTCAATCAGATGATTCATACAGAACACCATGATCTTTGCAGTCAACATCTTCAGCTTGTACAGCTCACCTGGAACAATACATTAGATTTATCCCTTTGACAATATTTCAAATCACCAAGTACCAATTCAAAGTATTATACAAGGAATAATTTTGTATTCAAATTGCACAGCAGCCTTGCTTCTATGGTAATAAGTATAGGAATAACATGTTTCTTTATTCGAATTACAGATATAGAAAACACCTCCACATAGCAATTCATACATTGTCATTGATGATAAGCTGCATTTAATAAATCGCAAAATAATAAGAAATTTACTATTCAAAGACATAAAAGTCGAAAAAAAAGTCAATTTTTTTAAAATTATTTACAATTTCACCCATATATACATCTAATGAACAACAACATCTAAGGCACATCTATCCAAACCAAACGAATCGAAGTCAAGTCCTCTTTAACTTTTATTACGAACGATTGAGTACGAATTCAACGATTTGGCGCGTGCAAGTGTGTGAGGTTCCATGACATTTCATACACTGAATCCTGAAATTTGTATTGTCCGCCGCGTTCGGCTCGTTCGGTTCTGATGGACGTGCGTTCACCATACATAAGTAATTTAAAAAATATTATCATATGAAGTATCATATTATTTAGTAAAAAACAAAAAATTGCTATGCAAAATTAAAATAGTCTAACAGATTCAATGCTACATCGCTCAGCTACGATTTTGTTTGTAAAATACAAAATCATTTCAAGTTCCATGCATCAGGTTCTACACAAAAACTATAAACTCAAAAATAATAATAATAATCATCATTAAAAAGTTTGATCAATCATGATAGCTAAGATGATTATGATAGTTGAGTACACTACGCCAGCCATATAAACGCGTTTGAAAAAAATTCATTTAAAAAATTTGCTTCCAGTACAATACAAAAATTTGGAAAATTAGCTTTTAAAATATTAACAGAATTTATCACGTTTAAGTACGCTTTTGTACGCAACAGCTGTTATCAAACTTATTATTCCTTACACAGTCTAATTCAATAATTCGGTGCAACAAATCGTACACGCATATGCATTAGCATCTTGTTGCACGCTCGAAACGAATAAATCATGAACATTATTTTATAAAAAGCAGCTTTATGTTTAAAAGTAAACAACTTATACAAGGTCTTGCGACATTTAATCGTAACGAGGTCAAATTGACACAAATTATATTCAATTCTATGTCTATCCACGTAAGACTGCATATATCAGTTGTGTTTCGATTAATATTTGATACAAACATGTCGTAATAGAACATAAGGAAAAAGCTTTGTTAATTTGCTGTGCCAACATGTATTTTTTTTTTCGCTTTAGCCAATTGTTTAGTATAAATCCAATTGAAGAACGTTCGCTAAAGCGTATTTCGAGCTTTAAAACAATAATAAAAGGTTACAATACGAACAGAGTTAAGGGTGAAATATATTTTTTAATTTACTTGACCTATTAAAAGTTTATACTAACCAATAAATCGCACGTTTCCGACGGACCTCATTCTGATGCGCCTATTCTCTTCTTCAATTTGCAGTTGCAATTCTTTCTTCTTTGTCTGAAAAAGAGATATTCATATTTATTTAAAGTATAAATTTCAAACATAAAATCTAAAAGTATTAAAGACAAAGTTTGTGACTTCAGTGAACCTTAAATGGTCGAAATAGCAATATTGCAAAGGAATTGGTCCACAATTTGTTTTAGTACATTTTGTTAAAAAAAACGAATAGCTTTGATAAAATAGTTACTTCAAAATCAATTTAAATTGAATGTGAAATTATTATTTTGCAAAATAAGTAATTATTTGCAAGAAAATGACAAAATGTTTCATTTCTAAGTGATCTTTTTAGCCCCTCTAAGCTCATATTTTTTCGTTATTGCTTTGCGACTTAGCCCATGTCAATCAATCATAAATAACAAACATGACATTGTTACATGAAAACTTAGATATTAACATACAATCCACATAATGCACAGACTAAATATAGACTTACTGGGTCAGTGCACTCTGCAACTTCCTTCTCGAGTCTCTGTACAGTTTCGTCAACTTTTACGTTCTGAAATTGGTTTTGGCACCTATTGATGATAAGGTTGCGGAAGTTAACAAACTGATCGGGTGAACTGCTGTTGTTAGCCGGCACCTGAAAGAGATTTTTAGTTATTTTCAGACGACCACACGACTTGCGACCCGCTAAGTAAAGTACAGCCCAATACAAACAAAGCGAGAGCAAAAAATACACTGCTTCATGCACCACTACCCAGCCATTCCCTCTTCCTGTCATGATTAAGAGATTTATAAAATTTTTAATGATATTTCCGAGATAAATTGTTTTACATATTTACGATGGGTCGGATTAACATGAAAAAACTTTTGTATTAAGATGTCCCAATATTAGATGAGACTAGGCGACCAAAATTCTTGACAATTCTTTTTACCTTTATTGTAGACAATTTGTTGCACATAGAAGCATAGGCCTCAGAGAAGTTGGGTTCATCAATAGCCTTTTCAAAAATCAAATCGATAACACCTTCAAGACGACTCTTGGTGTTGATCTCCAGAGACTTAACCCTCTCTAGTAAAGTGTCGAATTTCTGGGGAGTGAGCTTGTTCAGAATACCTCTGAACTTCTTGTAGACCTCCTAGAAGAGAATTAGTTTATTATTGTATGGACTCTGTATACGTGAAGCTGGAATGTCGTCAATCTACAATGTTAGGAATCAAATGAGACAAGTATTTAAAACAGGAAAACTAAGATATATGTAATGATGTCATATTTCAAAAATATAGATTAACTGAATTACTTCTAGTGTGCACATAATATTTCTAGCACACATTTTTAACTATGAATAGATCCTGGTTTTTAAACTGCACATTAATATATGTTTGAGAAGCATGCATTCAAAAACTTTGAATTACCTAGTACTACCAGAGAAATTGCATCACACAGACAGAAGGATCACACGTAATTTGGTCGCGTTATGCCTAGCTGGCATGGTTGACATAACCCGATTAAATATTGTAGATCTGCCTTTTTGTCTGGTTATACATATTAAGTAGATAAGTAGGTAACTAAATTTTAACTCGATTTTAAGTTAATAATTGCATGTAAACACAAAATTTAGTAGGAAGTTGCAAGTTAAATGACTTCAAATTAAATTAAAGTTTAGTTAACTACTTATCTACTTAATATGTGTAAACCAGACATTACATCAACTTTTTTGACAGTACTACTTTTAAAATTTCATTCATTCTTTATCTTAAATAAATTCAAATTGTATCAATTACAAGTAGAATACTGTACCTCAGTCTTGGCCTCTTCCTCTGTTAGGCTCTCTTTCTTGAGCCGAGCAGGCCTCCAGGCGTCTTTGGTCTGGTTCAACTTAACCTCTTCCCTTAGTGATAACGACACATGGATCACTGGCTTATGCCCGCCACCACCTGAGGGAGTAAGCTTAGCACTGCCCTTACCTTTTAAAAATTATTCAAATTAATAAAAAAAAAACAAAACAAAAAAAACACAAAACGAAACAAATCATAAGCAAATTGGAGCAACAACTTAAAAGGCAAAGGTTAACTTTATACACTTTCTTTGGCAAAAAAATATAAGTGACACAGTTAAATATCTGTTGCAGTCAGGATTCTCGTGATGAAGAAAGTGGACATAACCTATTTCAAAAAATAAGCAACACATAATAAAATGTAATACATACCACCTTGAGCCATGCTCCTGCCATCCTTCTTGGGCTCTTTCATGACATTATTCCTCGGTGCAGAACCAGAAACCTTCAAGAAGTTAGGGTAGAAGGCATCATTCAAAGGCCTAGTAATAGGACTAAATATCATATTATTTTCTTGTATGGGTGTTGTCTGGAAGACAAGTAACAAGTGTAAAGATGGAGAATTGCTACAGCATACTTTATAACTATGGCATATCTACTTACTCTCATAACATTACATGCTTCAAGCAATGGTACATTTGGTTTATTTTTACATAGTGGATCATCCTTAATTTGCATTAGTAAATTAATATCATAGTGTTTCTTCCCAGCCTTATTGAATGGGGACCATTGGTCTGAAAAAAATGACATTATTTAGCAAGACTATTCAAAATTATTTAAACTAAATCATATACGGCTGACAGTATTTCCTGTTATCTTTATCATTCAATTTGAATCTGTAGGTAAGGTGCTGTGATATGAAAGTCATTTGAAAATTACCCTCTGAATAATTGTATTTAGGTACAAAAGCAGCAGGCTTCTCGCTTGCTGGTGGTTTCTCAGTTGGTTCCTCGGTTTCTTCCTTCAGAGGAACATTCTCTTGTTCTGGCTTACTTATTTTATCAGTCTCATCTTTTCCATTTTCATATGATTCAGCTTTAGTTTCCTTTACTTCATTGTTTGCCATTTTGTTGGACTTCTTATTGTGATTCTTGGCGTTTTTCACTGCTTTCTCATTTTTGTTGGTTTCTTCCTTCACAGTCTCAACAGTCGTGTTTCCATTTGCTGTATCTGAATCTGCATAAAATAAGAACATGTTACTCGATGGAGACAAAAAATCTGTCATTTTTGTTACCTGTCTTCGTTTTTATTTATAAGAAATGTTGTTCTTTTGGAAAATTGACAATCCCACATATTGATAAGAATCCCTGGGTTAGAAAAGTACACTTACCTGCAGGCTTATTATTAAGATTAATATCTTTCATCTTAGGCTCTGAATGGTTACGAGTCACGTTGGCTATGCTGTGAGCAAGTTTAGCTTGAGCTTGTATTGCAGTGGACTCCTCCTTCTTAACATTAATTTCTTGCAGGGAGGGTTGCTCCTTTGCAACCTTTTCGATACTAGCTGACAACAGTTCAGTGGCAGTGGGCAGTTGCTTAGAGGGGAATGTGGGCTCTTTAATCACAACCTCGGGCTTTTTATCAAGATTAGGCTTTTCAGTCTCGGTTACTTGTGGTTTAACCACTTTAGAACTTTCTAATGTTTGATTGACTGGACTAGTTGGCGTATTGATAGTATCTGTTACACTATCAACTGAACTAATCTCTGAAAAATGTAAAATTGTTTTAAGTTTTTTGTTAAGCTAAATGGGGACTCTAACATTAAACTATGTTACAGAGGGACAGTTACAAGCATATTTATACATACATATACACATCTAACATTGAGTAACATAGAATTTGTCATAAGTCAGCTGAGAAATTTCATAAGACCAATTTGAAAGGCCTCAAAGGACATTTAAGAATTACAAATTTAGCTTTGTATCCTGTATGTACATTTACAAGCTGAAGAATGACAAATACAGGTCATAAAAGATGGAACAGATTCACTTTTTATAATATTTTATATACCCATCAACTAGGTAAGATAAGGTTTTACAAAGTAGAGCAAATTTAAGAATAACTAAAAAGAATTGTTAATATAAAGTGTACTATTTTATAATAAAATAACCTCAACCTTCCAACTGACTTGAACTGACACATATCCATCCTTTATAAACCATTACAACATTAAGTATACCAACATGCAACACAATAGTGGCACTTTAACTAACATTAATTAGATAATGACAATAAAACAAATTAACATTAGTTACTGATTTGAATGAATAATAAAGATATTATGCTAGATAATGTTTGGAATGTTAAAGACATTAGGTAATTATTACATTAAATAAACCTTGAAACTGATGTGGAAAACATTTGCCATTCTTTGTTAATGTTAAAATTAGTTTTTACTTAAGTTTATTCAATTTTTAAGCTTTGCACATGAAAATAGCAATGACTATAATATGCAGGTTTAAGTATGTAATTATAAAGATATAGTAATTTCACACCAAGGATTATGCTCTTGATCTCTATGTAAATTTGAATTAACCGAAATTACGAGTTACATTGATTTATAAGATAAGTCGGCAGATATAAGACGTAATTCAGAGATATAGCGAGATTCGATTACAGCAAAATGGCAGAGAACAGAATTGAAATGTCGAAGGCGAGATCAAGACAATGATGTCCGACTTTTACAATTAACTAGTCCTTCTGACTCATTTGTAACACACATTCTGAATTTTAGGTGCGTTTTAGATCACGCCTAATACTTTTTGAGAACCAAGTTCGTAATCTATAAATAGAGACGTGAGGTATTTCCACGTGGGAGTTCTTTATCGCACTATACCTGAAACTTTATCTAAAAATTATATGCAGCACTAATATTTGAATTGTATCACACTTTTTAGACCGATTTAATTTGAAAAAACTAACACGTCTAGATATAATTCAATAACGTTGCAATATGGTAAAAGAAAGTCCATTCAAAAGGTCACTCAAGGATCTAGCGATTTTTGCACACGTATCACTTTTAACACTTTACTGATTTTAAACTTACTTTAATTTTTTATAGCGAATGTTTTATATCACTTACTGTAGTGATAAAGGTTTAAAATTATAAAATTTAAACTATTTAAAAAGCAGCCATGTAAGTGACTGTGAAGTAAAAGCCGCCATGTTGAATCGTTCCATGCGGACAGGCGACCAAAGAGACTAGTGTTGTGCGCAAGTTCAGAATCGATCGACCTATGCAATACGTAACCGATTATTTTTAGCGTAAAAGATCGAATAAAATAAGTTTTCAAATATGGGTCACCTATATTATTTTTAATTACGTATTTGTCATAAAAAGGCAACATTTAAATAACGCACACAATTAGTTAATGAAATTCTATATAAATTACGATAATATTGTATAATTAACAGAAAAACTCTTAAATTAATTATTTTCTTAAATCTGAAAAATAGCAGCTGAAGAATTAAGTTATCAAATGTTTTAAAAAAAAAAACGTAAATTTAAAGGGGTAAGTATAAAAATGGCAGAATAATAATTTATAATTGGGGCATTTCAAATGCATGGAACAAACAATAATGTTTAAAAGATAACACAGATTTATGAAAAATATGTTAAATTTTTTCAAATGCTCTATATTATCTTTGGTTTGTTATATGCACAACGAAGGCATCCAGTATTTTTTTAAAAAACGTAGGGCCATGATTGTTTGGGCCATTTTGACATTTCAAGTATGACATTGACTTTGACGCAGAAAGCCTTGTATGAAGAGGGTAAAACAACGTGTCAAATTATAAACAAAACCTTGTAACAGTAGTTTAAACTATTTATATATGTTTATACTGAAATAGAACAATAGGTTGTGGCGATGATAAATATGTAATCAACATCAAAATAATTTTATTAAAACAATGACTGACGCAGAAAAAGTTATTTTTTTATTAGTTTTATGACTTAAGGCCGATTTACAATTGATTTAATTAAGTTGCGTGTAGACGTTTGAGTTTAGTAGAATTTATATTATAATATTTAATTTACTAAAAATTTTAATATAATAGATATTTAGTTAAATAAAATATTAAATTTAATCAGTTTGTAGACAGTACTTGAGCAATTTATGGAGACTTATCTTGTTATCGAACCAGCAACTTATGTTTACTTCAAACGTAGGTTTGAACGTCACTTATTACTTCATTTTTAGCTGACTGTTTGTTAACTCGCTACTGTACTTAATTAAATGTAAACCAGGCCTTAGGGGTATCAAAAATGTATAGTAACAGATTCTTAGACCTACCTAAAATTTAGTAAACAAAAAACAAAAAAAAAGTTAAAAATCAATAAAGCTCTTTTCAGAGAGGTTAGGTAACCAACTTTGTGACACTGTCTTATACACAAGTGACCACGTGGTATTTAAATAACGTTCCACCTCACGAGCTTTTAAATTCAACAAATTAACACAACAAAAGTAATCAGTCAAAACTTCCACACATTTTTAACAAATGATATATTTTGCTAAGAGTTACCTGCGTTTTTACAATAGAAAATTTCTGAGAAGCAATACTATTGTTTAGTTCACAATGTTCGTTTGTCGTTGACAAAGATTAAAGTAATGTATTATTGAGTTTTTGACTAGGTCAAAAATTTTAAATTTTTTAAATAGAATTA
This sequence comes from Cyclargus thomasi, assembly GCA_026546445.1. Taxonomy (NCBI): domain Eukaryota; kingdom Metazoa; phylum Arthropoda; class Insecta; order Lepidoptera; family Lycaenidae; genus Cyclargus; species Cyclargus thomasi. The sequence continues at coordinate 23,787 of JAOTAV010035442.1, forward strand.
TGATATAATAGTAAATAAAAATATTTCCAAATTTCAACTTAATTATACGATGTGATTACGATTGGTGCTACGAATATCCTCTGCGGAACATGCGTAGCGCCCAAAGTGCCAGTTCCTGCTCTGTAGAAGTGCAGGACAGACAAGAAAAAGGTGGACAGGCGTCTCATCCTTCTCCTTGCAGAATCTGCAAGTCGTTATGCTACTCACACCTATCCTGTTTATGTCTTTTTTGAGCTTGCAATGCCCAAGTTAGGCTTCTGGTCAGGATCCTTAATTTGTTCCTACCCATAGTAAGCACCAATTCTCACAGTTTTTTGTTGAAGCCAGGAATTAATGCCTTAGAGTGCTCGAGGCCAGGGGTGTCAGCCCATTGGTTTTTACTAAAATTGGCATATTCTTTTGTATTTTATGCTAAATACAATGTGTAATTTAAACATCATTTGGACATCACGTAATTAAATGTAAAATATGAATACTTAATATGTACGAACTATGTGTATAGTGTACAGTACCCATAACAATTATAAAATGTGATCAAGACAAATATAGCAATAATTATTTCACCGACTATGTACTGACCCACATTTAATTTTTTGTAAATATTTTCCAAGCTCAAAAATAAAAATTTTTGTATCAGAGGTACATTCAGGGCACGTCTCTAGTAATATAAAAGTGATAAGGACCAGTGAAAAAATTCACACGAATCTATACTCTATGGTATTTTGTGTATCAAAGACTTAAATCATCGTAATTTGCAGGCCAAAAAGTGGACCCTGAAGGGTGGCTACATATTTTAATACTACTGTTTAAATTTTCAATAAAAATGTTCTGCTTTTTTATATAATAATAATATCTGTAGACGCCTTAGGCCCGTATTACATTTAATTAAGTACAGTAGCGAGTAACAAAACGGTCAGCTAAAAATTAAGTAGTAAGTATTAAGTAACGTTCAAACGTAAGCGAGTTAAGTATAAATTGCTGGTTCGATAACAAGACAAGTCTTATTAATTACATTTAATATTTTACTCAACTAAACACCTATTGTATTAAAATTTTTGATAAATTAAATATTATAATATGAATTGTACTAAACTCAAACTTCTACACGCTGGTGAGTTAAGTTGGCGGGGTGCGGGAGACGCGAGAGGGGTAACACTTCGCACTTAACTCGCTAAAAAAAAAAAAAAGTTCTATTTAAGCCAACTTAATTAACAACTTACAACTTAACTCGATTTTACCGTTCGAATGTTAAAAATAACTAAACTAGCCAATCGCACAAGTTAACTCGCAACTTATACTAAATACACATTCAAGACCCAGGGACATAGCTTTTTTTCTGCGCTACAGAGGTCATCAATGTTTAAAAAACTATTGTTTAAAAAAGTTAATGAGTGAGATAATAGGTATTAACATTTTTTGTACTGATTGTACTAAACGTAAGCTGATTATTTTGCTTTTGGCTGCTTGCTGTATCCGAATGTGCAATTGTATCATTGTCAAAAAATATTTCCGCACACAGAATTTAAAAAATATTTATATTTTTACTAGTCTGTTTTACGCATCATAACCACTAAGCCCGGATTTTGTCTCACAGCCTAAAGTTTTGACCATAAGACGTCTGTCTAGCTAGTCAATTTAAAAAAAATCGACCATAAATATTTAAATCCATCGTGTAGAGGAGCTATAAAAACTATAATCTATTCTTAATTCAATCACATACTTCAATTAGGCATAAAGATCTCGATACCAGGCTTTTTTTCAAAGATCTCGATATTTCAAATATTGGGGTGGTTCCAATTTTTAAATGCAAAATTGCTAATTTGTGACGTTTGTGTGACAATATGAATGGCCCTTTGTCATAGGTGAAATATTTGTAAAATAGTTATATTTTATTTATTGAATATTATTATTTCTGTTATTCACATATTTTATGGCCTCGTACCCAAAAGCTATAAACGGGATCCTGTTACTAAGACTTCGATTGCTGTTAGTCTGTCTGACTCTCACTTGGACGACAATCGATATGATGGAGAATAGTCATCTCTGATTGTAAGTTGCAACAGACTAAAATGCGACAAATAGGGGTAAGATTTTTTTTAAAGAAATTATAATTGGAGTTTTACATTGTGAAGTTTTTTGCGTGTGCATTTTAAAACCAGCTAGCGGCACTCGAAAGTTGCTCGGGCGTTGTCTTTAATTGAATCTTGTGTACTTTTGTCCGCTTCTTACATGAACCATGACGTAATTCTACGCGAGCCGGTGGACGATCGTACTCCATGTCACTTTCGCCTGCAGAGCGATTTAATGAATTTCGCAATGTTGCTGCTATAAGGCATGTGTGTATGGATGTACGAGTATATAATATTTGTGATTTTTAGCAGTCAGCAGATGTTGTATCTATTTCCTACTATCAACTCCTTTTAAATTGGATTTTCCGTGAAAAAATCGTCCAAATGCGAGTCTGACTTGCGTACGTAGTTATAGAGCAAAAACCGACATAAAACGGCCCTACCAGTACAGAGATAAAATTTAGGAAAACGCATGTCTGAAAGTTATAAATTTATAATGTCTTGTTTACACGTATTAAGTAAATAAGTAGGTAACTACATTTTAAGTTATTAATTGCATGTAAACACCATTCTGGACCATTTGATATAATTGCCGGCCAGACGAAAAAAGAGAGATATTTGGGTAGAATTGATTGATCATCCTTATAATTTGTTACTATAGAACTAAATCTGTGTGACCAAAACCCTGCTTTGCCACAAATATCTTAGAAGGAAAAAATTACTATAGCTTTACGAAAAATCGGTTTAAACCCTTGCACCGTGTTCGTCCGTAGGCCCAATGTACCTACCTGGATGATACTATATTATTTTGTCCCTATCAGAATAAAAAGCCAACCAACTACGCCCGATTGATATTTTGGTGACCCTCCCCAGAAATGAGAGCAGTATGTCATGTGAAGCCGACCCTGTGGAGACTGGACAGAACTATGCGGAGGGCGACAAGAACTCATTTCATTTTTTTTAATTTTGGGGGGGGGGGGCAACTTCACACGCCTGTCAGAAGTGTACAACTGCTCTAGGCATGTTTTTCTTGGTACATTCGTGACAGAAAAAATGATGTACAATTAGTTCAACTAAGTGGTTCTCGCGCCCCTGTGGTGGGTAAGCCTTATTCACTCGCAAGACGCGACGTCTGCCGCTTCACCGACACATGAATGAAACTTGTGTGTTTACAGGCGCTCACACACCAAAAGCCGCGTGCACGATTGAGTTGAACTATCTGTATCTGTTATCATGCATACAATCCTCCCCAATTATCCTTACTAATTTAAGGCCTCCGCTACGTTAAGCGTGCGTTACGTTATACTAAATGAAAACATGAAACAAGAGACGGCCATAGGTGTGCTTGTTTCATGTTTTCAGTATAGCAAAGCTGCATTATGTCCCGGGATACACGAGGCCAGTTTTTCAAGCCAGTGTAAGTGAGCTAACAAGCTAGTATTTCTGGCTTCGTAAAGACAAAACTAGGTTCATTTCTGAGTCAGTAGTCTATAAGTAGTATATAACTAGCCTGCTGTCCTGGCTTGAAAAAATAGCCTCGTTAGCCGCGTGGTCATATCACCGTATCCTACGAATAAGGGCGCATTTGCAAAAATCGAACTTTACAGGAGAAGGTTTTAATTTTTTCCGTGGAAAAGACCTATATGCAATAGTGTATTTTCTAGGTTTTTTTTTCGCGGACTAATGACAAATTGGCGCGAACGTCTCGCCTTTGCCCCTCTCGTTTTTTCACGCACTGGAAAAAACTAGACCACTGTACCTTTGTTGTTTTTTCGCCGAGGACCTTAAGAGCTAGCAAATGTGTCATTTTTTAAAACTTTACTTACAGGTTGTAAAGCTAAGTATTTTTTACATTGAAGGTAATATATAGGTAGGTAGGCTGCAAATTCCAAATTTGCAACAAAAATAAAAAGCCACAATGACCAGGGCGCCATTATTCGTAGGATACGACGATATGTTAAAATGTATGAAAGTAACATCCGCAACGGGTGGCCGTGATGGCCGCGTATGCCCGTTGCGGGGCACACGCTTTCCGAAGCGAAATGAAAAATGTGTCTGCTGAAAATGTACAGTGCAAAAATGTGTACTGTCTATTTATTTTATTAAATGACGACAATAAGAACTATAGAGATTATATTCGTCGGAGTGCGGCTACGATGGTCCCAATTTTGACGATACATACTTATAGGACTCGGTGGTTGAAAATGTTTGTTTTTTTTTCAGGATCACTTAAGGACATTGTTTTACTTAAACAACCCTTTAAAAATCGAGTTCTATAGTTCTATGAGTATATACCACTGTGGGGTGGCCAGTTTTAAAATATGAAATGTACTCACCAACCGACGTGGGGCCGTTGGGCTTGTCCTCGGCGTCTTTGAGCCCACTTTTGTCGTCGTGCGTTTTGTCGCGACTGACACGCCGCTCGGTGCGAACTCTCTGCGGCTGGGGAACGCAGTTCAATAAAAGTGACGAGGACGACTGAGCGCTCTCGAACGCGGGAGCGACTTGGGCGTGCGGGACGAAAGGCTCGCTGGTAGCCACCACACTGGTCTGAACGGGCTCCTCCTGAGGCACAAACGGTTTCTTCTTCTGTTTCCCTGCGTTCTTACTATCTACCACCGGCTCGATCTTCTGGTGCTTAACGTTAGACATTTTAGGCACTACGACAGGACTGTCAGATATGGCTGACACTATTGGAGTTTCGATTGTTTCGTTAGTTTCAGGTCCCTTTTTTGTTTCGTTAACTAAATCAGACTTCACAATGTTAGTCATTGTAACAGCGTTTTGGGGTTGGGTGGGGGCGGCGGTTGGTGCAGGCACTTCGTTAGTTTTAGTATAGTTCCATTTGTTAGCACTATCACATGTGCTCGGCTGGTTGGCGACTTCGTTCACCATTCTCGAGAACTCTTCGGCGACGCTCGGTTTGTTGTTGTCCTGTTAACATGTTCGATTTACATCCTTAAGCCCTCTACTAATTTATACCACTAATATAAAACTGTAGTATGTTTGTTTGTTTGAACGCGCTTATCTCAGGAACTACTAATGGCCGGAATTAAAAAAATATTTTTGTATTGGTAAGCCCATTTATTGAGGAATATGAAAAAGGCTATATAACATCACGTTACGACTAATAGGATCCGAGCAATAATTCAAAAATATTTGGAAAAACGGGATAATTTATAAAATTTTACGCGGACGTAATAGCGGGCAACATCTATAATGGCCCTAGTATAGCAACCGAGAGAGTTTCTTTCTACAGCAAAATAGACAAAGTGACGTTAAAGTGACGGACGCACAAAGGAAATCTGTCAGTTTGTCCCAACCATCTGTCAGTTTGTCTATACTTTCGTATGTACTGACGCTATGCTAGCCCTGCTAGTTGGTATAGTTTGACCACAATCTCTGTACCGCGTCCTTGATACGTGGGACGGGTAAGAATACTAACGCCGTCAGCGTTGGCGCCCAACTGACAGAGTAGTGCGGCCGGTAACCATGGTAACCCTCCCCCACCACGCCGCGCTCATACCTAAGGCGATGTATAGCGCTTGTGGTCAAGCTATAATACAGTAAAACCTCGATGACTCAAACCTTGGTAACTTAAAAACTTCTATTACTTAAAAATTATATTAGTCTAGAGTGAAGCTACCCTTGATAACTTAAAGCCTCTATAGTTTAAAATATTTTGTGTCTCACATAGGCCTTAACTAATTGAGGTTATACTGTAGTTGCAAACAAAATAACGAATCAATAATAAAAACTAAAGAACTTTATACTCACTGGCTGAGGAGTTTGCCTTTCACTTTTCTCGCCGTCGTTCCTTTGGCTTTGGCTTTCGCTTAACGACAGCTCTACGAGAATATCTTGATCTAAAAAAAAAAGTAAAAAATATTTTTAAACTAACCAGGAAACAAGCAAACACATTATCGGTAAATCTCAAATATTTCTCTGAAAACCTATTCATAAAAAAATCCCGAATATTTTTCTGAGATTGAAAGTAATGTATGTTCTATATAGGATCATCTAGACTACTGGCCCGTCCACAAAATGAATGAGTCAAATTGACCCGCAGGAGACCTTTAGAGGACGATGGAAGAGCATAAAACAATAATATTTTGTTCTATGTTTTCACTTGTAAGCTGTCCAACTGGGTGCTGGTGAGAAATCTTAAGTTCAGGTAGTCTGAAAGTACTATGACATCTTAATCATTATGACACTTATGCCGTATAGAATCAAATGACCTAATTTGCCATAGAAATTGTCAGAAAAAAAAAGCCGGCTTTGTGGCGTACCATTTTTTACGGCACCGCGAGCTTTCTTATTATTTTTCATGGATAAATTAATGGTTAACTTGCCGTACAAAAATGTATTTTTAAAATGTACCTTTGACTACCTTAAGTTTAGATTTCTCACCAGTACCCATTTGGACAGCTTACAAGTGAAATCATAGAACAAAATCTTATTGTTTTATGCTCTTCTGTCGTCCTATAAAGGTCTCCTACGTGGTCATATGACCCATCCATTTTGTGGACGGGCCAGTAGTCTAATCCTTTAATATCAGTTTACTTTCTTATATATTTTTTTATTAAAATTTTGCATCTTTATACTACAAGACTAGCGGACCCGACAGACGTTGTCCTACCAGTCTTGGTTTGTGAAGAAACCACCCCAAAATCCCCTTTAATTCCTACAAAAAAAATTCCGTCAAAATAGGTCCAGTTGTTTGGTACACACAAATACACTCAGACAATAATTATATATATTTACATATTTCATACTCACTTGTATCAGGATGTATGATAGCCAATCTCTTCGATGGTCTTGAAGCCGGCGCTTGACGGTGGCCTAAAAAAAATTGTATCATTATAAATTTACACCACCTCAACTGATGGTTATATCATTCCAATACAGAGATCGAATCCAGTGGTGGATACTACTGAAATGGGCGTCGGAATAACTGAATTGCAAGTGACTATATAGATTTTTGAAGTATGTAGTAATTTTGCGCTGGATTTTATCAATGGATTAGAATAATGTAAATCTGAAAAAAAAGTGCATCATATGAAGAAACAAGAATAACTTCTAAAATCAAAATATAATGTAATGTTATACATCCATTATAAACACGGGTTACTTAAACGGGAGACAAATTTTTGAACAGTATGTAAGAACATACTGTATAAAAACTATTGTAAGGAACATTATTCTTGTTTCAATGCAATGCCCCATTATTAAGATTTTGCAATAAAATTATCATGGTTGATTTGGAGCAAGACGGTCTATAAAAAAAATTATTAAGATCAGCTTGCCCCAAACAAAATACTCCTACAAATAGTGTTTTATTTGATTACTACGTTGTTACTAGTCTTGTAGAACTGTATTTGGAACTCACATATAGACTTGAGATTATATTGAGGAAATATAACTAATTTAAAATCACATAGACAACACGGTTTACAACATTTAAAGCCGGGGATAAACTTATACAACATGGAGAGAGAGACAGAGGACCATCACAATGTTATATTAAATTATATTTTTTTAAAACGAAAAGAATTGATCTACCAAGAAGAATATGAAACTACACAGAACAGTATAATTTTTTTTGAATAAATAATTTAGTCATAAGAAGAATATAAAAAATCATCGTGCACAATTTTGAAATCATCCATGGCCTAATATTTACCCTTGTTAATAAAACTATTAACACGGCCAGTGGCGTAACTATACCACCTAGAGTCAATGACAAATTCATTAAATAGGGCGTCGTCAGTTAAAATCGTCGCGTTCTCTTGGCTCGCGGACTCTTGGGTTTCCCAACTCAAGGGGCATTTTAGAGTTCCGTACCAAAAAGTAAAAACCTCAATGTCCCAATTTGTGTAACTTATTTAAGGGGGCTTACATACAACGGCCGGTTTTTAGTTCTGCATCCTATTGTTACGCCACTGAACATCCGTATTTACAATAAAGAAAGGTAATGACAGAAAAGGTTCACTAACACTGTTTAAGGCCTTAGCTACGAACGTTTGTTTTTTAAAACATTTTAAAACAGGTTTACTGAACCTTTTTTGGTAAATATTTGTGAATACGGACAAATTTTAAAGCAGAAGAATAGTTAGAGAGTTATTAGTTCGAAATCATCACAAAAAGACTGGCACAGTCACAATACAAATATCTCTTGGTCCAAGCATATCGGGTATGATGTCCAGATTATATGCACTAGGCGTACTAGTATTTATTGACGGTTACTAGGTATACTAGTATTTATGGACGCTTCCCACCACGTCAGTCTGACCCCGTAGTAAGTTCCTTAAGACTTTTACCGGGCATCAAACAACGGAAATAATTTATACTGTAACTAGATATATTTTTATATATTTTTATTATATAATATTATGATATTCAACTCGAGGTTTTTCAATATTTTCTCACAATACAATCTTTCTCCGGACTAGAAGTTCAAATCTTCAAGATTAGCCAAAACGGTTCAGTCGTTGTCGAGTTTTAGCAGATTTAACATTATTGTAAATTTATAAGATTTTGCGTTATGATTGTGGAATTGATTTTAGCTATTTCTGGAATATATTTTCAAAGCATCGCGTATATGATTTTTATAGTGCGTCATTAATAAAAGCTTGAATATTTTAATTTTCTATTGTAAAGGTAGTGGATTGTAAAAAAATTTCTACTTATAATTTTTTGTGGTATCTAAGAGGTTAAATACAAACCACTATAATCGGTACGTAACTCTACACTACATCTATATTAGCTGTGTTGCTAAGTATTTTAGATAGCTCTTTTAGCTTAAACGTAACTAAACAAATTCGAGCAATAGAAAATATTTTGTTGTAAGAAACTTAACTTTAAAAATGGTAACTTTTACAAGGATACTCGTAAATATGCTCAAAATCGGTAATGTTACATTATAAGCGAAAAAACGTAGAGTACCCTCTTCGGAACGCATAGCGAACGCCATTTCTGAAAGCTTTCACCGGCATTATACTATACTCAATATGTCACAGAAAACGTCACACGCCTTAAAGTATAAGTAAATTTTAACTTCATTTTAAGTCATGTAACTTCAAGTAAACACAAAATTTAGTAGCAAGTGGCAATTGAAATAACTTAAAATTTAGTTACCTACTTATCTCCTTAATACGTGTAAACAAGACATTAGTGACGATTTACACTTGAATTAGTTCAGTAGCGAGGTAACTTGCGCCATAGGTGAGTTTAGAACGTGGTACTATTTTTTGAGAGTTAAGTGCGAAGTGCCCTCTCCTCTCCCGTCTCAGGCATCTACACCATCGTGTAACGAGTTTAGTACAGTTCATATCATTATATTTAATTTATTAAAGTATTTAACGCTATTTAAGCAAAATATTAAATTTAATGAGTTTGTACGGCAATTTATGGTGACTTATTTATATATATTTATGGTGACTCATTATCGAACCAGCAACTTATGATTACTTAACTCGCCTACGTTTGAACGTTACTAAATAATTACTACTAAGCACTTAGCTGACCATTTTCTTAACTCGCTACTGTACTTAATCAATAGTAAACTGGTCCGTAGACGTGTACAGAAATCGTCACATGCATCAGACATATTCAGAAAATGTCAGACGCGTTGAAAAAACGTAACATGCATTTGACACGTTCAGAATACATCACATGCATTAGACATGTTCAGAAAACATCACACGCATTAGACATGTTCAGAAAACATCACACGCATTAAACGTGTTCAGACAACATCACACGCATTAGACATTCAGAAAACATCACAAGCATTAGATCTTCGGAAAACACACGCGTCAGACGTGCTATGCGAACGTCACTTTCATTGGACGTGCTCTGTAACACGCACTTTCAGAAACCGCGTGCTCGCGTTCAGAAAACGTCACGCGCTCGCGCTCAGAAGCCGTGAATATTTACCAGAATCGGCGCAGCGAACTATATACATACCGGATATGTTTGGATGTATGTGTGGTTGGGTTGGGTGTGATATTGGTGTGGCGGGAGTAGCGGGCGCAGTCACTTGTTGCGGTACCAGCCCGCCTGGGTTTGACCTACCGGGATTCGTGCCAACCGTCCCCCCGGGCAACTGCTGCCCGTTCGCGTAATAGTCTGCCGGGAACAAAAGTATCATTAGTGCCTTCACATAACAAAACAAGAAAAAATCAAAACCGCTACTAAGTCAATATTTTATGGTGGTCATAAGTTTTGGACTGTGAAAGGACCATCTAAAACATAACCTTTATAGCTCACTAAAGAACTATTTGAACATTTGGTTAATTACCTCAATACTTTATCCAAATTATATTTTCATCCCAAAAATGTGTTTGCCCAATAAATAGACATAATAGATATGTTATTCTGGAAACAGAATTTCCTGCTTTTTTCCCTACGAATGAGTTACAATTTAGCCAACATGATAAAAGAAGTATTTGCACTAATTATTAAATTTTTTTTACAAAAAAATACTTTGTAAATTATGTGATTTTAACTTAGCCTGGGTGTCCTTGGAATATTTCCTTTGGTCCACACATTGTGCAATATTGACCATACAGTGAAATCGTACAAGAGAAGTAATAGCAAAAAAAAAACTCAAATAATGTGTATGCCAGCAAAAAATATGCCACTTTAAAATACTGAAAGGAGGGTAATTTATTTTCTTTTTATATAAAGGACAAAAACATATATGCATGAAGATATATATAAAATAAATTAATATTCGACAATGAACAAAATATAGCATGAGTGGGTTTTACATGAATTTTGAAATATGTATTACTTTCTATTTTGTATAAGATCTAGACAACATAAAGAAAATTTAGTTGTATACGACATAAAGTTAAAACAAACGACACGTTAAGCAAATAAAGATGAAGAGAAGATGATTCAGTAAAAGAAAACAAAATGAGCACTTTATATAGGTCAAGACTCTTCTCGACTAGTTCTCAACGACCTCTTCTCTGAAATGCAGACTTGAATATATAGACAACTTGAATTTATCAAATACAAGCATATATTTTCAATATAACAACATGTAAAATGTAAGTATTACTTCTATTATAAGAGTTAAACAGTACCATTCAGTGTTACTCTATATTTTTATAACTTTTGTTTCAATTGTACAGTACTTTGATAATGCCCTTTATTACTTATATCTGTTAAAATATATGGTACGTATTGTTTATAGATATTATTAAATTGGTTCATGAAAGTTTTTGATTTTATTATTTTCTTTATTGTGCTTCGTTATTCTTATAAGTGACTAGCTTTCGAAGAATTCGTAAAAACCACGTACTGGGGCCGTGTAATGCGTGCTTTATATCAGATGATTCTGCCTGTTTTACTGCTTTTCTTTTAAAATTTTTACTATTTTTTTTCTATAAACCTCACGTAGCCCGAGACCTTTTCAACGAATGCAAAACCGTGGAAATCGGTTAGTGTGTTCTGAAGTTATAGCGTTAGAAAGAAAATCCTGACTTTTTATAATATTAGATTATATATAATACAGCACGAATCGAATATAATAGCATACCTAGGATGCTATTATATTAGTGAAAAGTGTAAAACCACAACGTATCACATGAGACAAAGATGAAACATGCATGAAATTTCTCCTAGTTATAGTTGATATGGAGGAAGAGCGTGGAATAACAATATTATTTTCAAATACGCTTTATTCTTGCATAAATATATATATTTTTAATAAATAAAATGCTACGCACACTACAATATTTTAACATGACAGGATAATCATACTCGAAACACTCTTTTGTTTCCATAAACAAATGAGTGTTTCGAGTATGATTATCATTCAACCATTTGAATTCTGTAATTTTTTTTATAAAATTTAATGGCCTGGTAACGAGACCTTTATGCCAAATTGAAGTCTGTGATTAAATTGAGAAATATTTATGGTCGAATTCGACCGTAGAGAGACCTCTTAATAATTTTCCGTGGTCTATCTACTGGGTTTGACATAACGTGAACGAGTTATGCAGGTCTGCCATCTGCCTTCAAATCATCTTCTCTGTTAGTACAAGCCATTAAACATTTTGATGCTACTTTTTTCGATATTATGAAAAAAATATATACTTACACGGTGGCCCCGGACTTTGCGCCGAAGGATAAATATATTGTGATGGATGTATGTACGGGAAGTACCTGTGAAACATATCACACTATAACAACGGCTTTTATTTACTGTCTACATTTGCTGTAAACAATTCCAAAGTTATATTGTTCTTTTTAAAATACAATAAAATGTTGATTCTTTTATTAAAAGTTGAATTTTATTAAAAGTTATAAAAGTCATAATTTTCGAAAAGTTAGCCAGGTGTTGTGTAACAATTTGAAAAAAAATATGCAAATTAATAATTCTCGAATAATAAGAATTATTAATTTTATTGTAACATATTTGGAATTATAAAGAAGCTGACAAAAGAGTCACATTGCTTTTTTTCAACTGTTTATTTTAGTCTTTAAAATAATGACTAAACAGTCAAGAAATAAACGTTTGGTATGTATATATTTATTAAGCTTTTATCAGCCTCTCAATACAGTGGCGTAACAATAAAGTGGCAGAGCTGGCAAAATACCGCGGGGTTTATTGTACTTGTATTATAGGGCCCAATCATTTTGGCATGAGCCTCAAATATACAGTTAAGCCACTGTCTCAATTATTCATTTTATATACACGGGAGACATAAAACTACTAACATTTATCATGCTTCTATTAATACTACATCTAAACTTGTGAAGAATACACAAAAAGCTGAACTTGAAAAGATATAGCAAATTATATAAGAGTAGTCAAAAAGTATTTTATTATTGTTGAATGATAACATGTTATTAAAATATCTTCTATGACTATTAAAATTTAAGTACATTTGTATATCATCCTATTATAACAAATAGACCAATTATAGTTGCTAAATAATAATTCAGATGTTCTTTCACTGTCAATTTGATAAGATAATAAACAAAATATTTTATGTGAAATAAATAATTGTTACATGAATTGTCTTTTGTCAATGATATATTACTTTTAATTGCGTATTATTTTAATAATTCAATGTTGATAATTTTGACATTAACCATGTTTGTTAATTACAATTACAAAAATAGTACAGTATTTAGCACTTAATGATATTTTCTTCCTAGCTTTTCGCTTCTTATGGTAGAATAGATTTCACAAATGACAATGTGGTTCATATTTGCATTATTAAAAATGAGGCCCGCTAACATTGAGCAACAATAAAACTGTGCAGTTTAGACACGATTGACATAAGGAAATCAGTTAATGATATTTTGAGCACACGATTTTAGGCTTATAGGAAGTAGAAATAATTGGCTCTCAAAATATTAGTTAAAGTAAAAAACCAATGCTTACTTGACAGATTCTTTAAACAAGCCGTACTTCTTACATTAGAAAATCATTAACAAATTATTCCTCACCAACACATTCATACTAGACTCAGCGTATTCAGATAGAATCAGCGTTCTAGTATAAGTTATCCTGCATCTGAACTGTACAGTTCTAACGTTGCACGTGTCGCAGTTTAGATGGGGTGGCGTGGTGTATTGCCAATATTTACCCGGGCGTAGTAGAGCGCTGCGGCTGATAGGTTTGCTGGATCCCCATATGAGGGGGTTGGAAGACCAGTGCTGGATGGTGGAACATCACTGGACCAGCGGCGGTAGCGCCCGCGCCGCTCAAAAACGGCTGCTGTTGTCTGTGCAAATAAAAGTAATATTTAATTTTGCGACTTTAACACAATTTTTGTGTTGGCACCATCGAAGAAATCGAATCATAGGCACACGACAGGCTTACGTTATTTGGTTGCGTTATGTCAATTCCGTGTTAGGGTGATGGTCCGAGAACTCGTGGCAATTTTTGGGTAGGTATTTGTGGCAAGCTGAAAACTGGTAACATATCTCACCTATTATAATACTAAACGGATACGAATACGCAGACCTGGCATGAAGTGAATCAAAACATAAATTTTTAAATTATTTTTATTTAAAAATATATCCAGAATTTAAATGGAATCTTGTCGTTTGGAGATAAAAAAAAATCTATTAAAATTTAAAGTAGCCTAAAATACATGTATATAGGTTGCAAAAGAAATTTTGAAACCTATTTTTGCATGCGTCTGGCAATATTAAAATCTCGACGGATATCTTACTTATTCATTTTTTATTCCTTAAATACTGAACTATAACATATTAAAATAGCATATTGCCAAAACAAATTTTTAGCACAAAATAGTTTTTTCTTAATTTTTGAGGTTAAGTAGGGTAGACACCGATAATCAACAGGCATGCCTGCAGTTCGTTATTGGGCCATAATAGGAAAGGTATGTGGCAAGTTAACAGATTGCCTCAAATACCCCACCAAATATTGGAACCAGCTCTCCTACTATGAGACTGACAAGATGCGGCTCCGACAAGACACGGCACTGCACGTTGCACAGAATAGACGTTGATGACAAAGTGAATTTGACGACTTACGTCAATTCAATGGAAGTACAGTGCCGTGCCGTGTCAGAGACGTTCTAATACGGTGTCGGTATTGATTACAGACACACATTATCCGAATTTCTGATAAAAAAAATTAGGCATGGCCGTCTGAATGTAGCCGCTTATATTATAAGAAAAATGTTGTTTAACGTGTATCCTTAGAACTACCATGTTTTTGCAAACAAACGTACCTAATTATTATTTTTATATTAACTAATATATACTTACACTTTCTTCATGCTTTAACAAAGCGACCAATCCAATTGATTTTTGGCGACTTAGGGCGATATGCACCACAAGCGTTACGTTAAGGTTAAATTTAACAATAACTTTAACGATGACTACACAGAAATTAATAAACGTTAAATGCACTACATATGACTTCTTAGTTAACACTCTGACAAAATTCTTCTTCACAATCACAATAGTATGATAAAGTATTTCACCGAAATATAATTATCAAAACACTGTACTATGTTTTTGATTTATTTTGACATTTCTTTCTGGAACGGTTATTGTCAAACATGGCGTAATTTTTTTTAGGCCTTTTGCGGGTATTATTTAAAATATTTCCTCAAGTTATCATTAAGCTGGTATTGTTGAATATGGCGTCCTTTTTTATCATTGGTTGCAAATTGAAGTAAAGTTTTTGATTGGTTAATTTTCTGACGTTTAGCTAGAGATTGGACAGCTTGTTTAACATTTTGGTTTTGTTAAAGCAAACAACCTTGAAAGGATGAAGATTGAAGACTGAAGAGTATAATATACATATGCTACTTATATAAGAGTATACTATATTGGTCTTGGAAGAACATCATTTTCCCATATTATTCATATTCACGCTTTAGAATAAATACCACGCGAGCGAAGTCGCGAACAAAAGCTAGACTGTTCATATGTTTTGTTGTGGACCCTGCATACTATTTTTTGATAGGTGATAGGATATCTGACGTCGGAATTTTTGTTATCAGAAATTGGGATAAAGTGCGACCGGACTTAGGGACCATCCACAGAGCAATCACACGAATTTCACGATTTTATGACTTGTGATCTGTCTGCTAGATTTGACATACCGTAATTAATTGACGTAGGTCAGACATTTGTCTATGAATCAACTTCTCTGACAGTACAACTCGGAAATGAAGTTTAGGAGGTACACCACAAGTATCATTGTACGTACAGAAATACTCTGTGTTCGTTTATAAACAAGGCGAACAACGATGGCCTTTTATCAGCCTAGTTTAATGGTCATAGATGGTTAGGGATTAACCATAGAGTACGTCACACAAATTTCAGGGTTTTAGACCCCTTACCCCTTGTCACAGGTGGTTACATTTCTGAGGACCCCCCCTCCTTGTTGTGACGTCAGAAAATTTACAATTTTACACCTAAAAATGTAATGTCACAATACTGAGAAACCCCCCAACCCCTAAGTCACACCATGTCACTTCGACGAAACCCCCAAATTTTTAACAATTCTTAACATTTTCGAGGAGTTATCTCAATCTGAATTTACGTTTACGTCCTGCAAAATTTACGTCGTGTGACACTTATCGACTAGACTAGTGCGGCGAGTATCGATAAACAAATGTCGATAATGGATACGAGTTCAAATTTTTTTCCATACTTAAGTTATAAACTATATTTATTTAATATTATAAAGAGGGAACCTTTGTATGTTTGTATTGAATAGGCTCAAAAACTACTGGACCGATTTCAAACACTTTTTTACCATTACTTAGAGGGATTTTTCCGAATACGTATAGGCTATATTATATTCCGGAAAATAGATTTTTCGTGGTAGTGAAAACTGTGGAGTCGTCGAAAAAAAAATCTCGCGAATGATGCCTAAATGGTTAGAGATGTAGGTTGATTTCTATAGATAAGTCCGTAATAGTATAAACCAAACATTTATATTTTAGCCATTATAACCACTTTTCCATAGAATAAAAGTAATTAAAATTATTAGCTGATGTTTATTGATCATATTATCGTCAAATAGTAATCCTTATCCAAATAAACTATTTATTGAGCAAGATTGTTTCAATAGCTATAAATTAATATTTATTTTATTCCAATCGGACAATCCATCAAAAGATATTACGAATTTAAAACTGTAATTGGTATTAAAATGAATGATGGCCGCCGGCCGATATGTGTCGCACGACTCGCAAGGCCAAACCGCAGGGGAGAGGGGTGCACATAGTAGATAAAATGGGCTCCTGTGCTATAATATTATACTATACAAAATAAAATTAGCGCACCCGACAGACGTTGTCCTGCCCGTTTGGGTTGTGAATCTAAGCATTTCTCACATACCCTTGAATGCCGACAAAAAACTTCGTCAAAATTGTTCTGTCCGCGGACGAAGTTGCGGGCAAAAGCTAGTCATTGTACAAAATCTTTTGTCCTGAACTACATATATGCAAATAAGAGATCAACGTACAGCCTAAACCACTGATCGTAGAGATTTAAAATTTGGTGGGAGTGTTCTCCGTATGACAAAGGTTTTTTACGAAATTTGTCTTCTAAGGGTATAAAAGGGGGGTTAAAATTAGTATGGGAATTGTATTTGTTTACATAAATTTTATAACAATAAAAGCATTATTCTTTATATTATCTCTCCCTTTCCTTTGTCAATTTTCTTGAATAGCTTTTTCGCTTATGTATTTCGTTTTGTTGTTTTTTTAAGTGGGCAAAAAAGGCCAAACTATCATTTTTATATTCCACCGTCAGAATTGTTTTTTCATTTTTCTCATGTCCTGATGGAGTCGTTCCCTTTGTTATTTACTTACATTACAACTTTTTAAGAAAAAAAGTCGAGATGTTTGTGCAAAAAGTGGATACCGAGTTTTCGTTTCACTTACCTATTTATGTATACTAAAAAATATTAAATTATTGTAATACAACAACAATAAAATAGATTATAATATTTTGCTTGCTTAAATGCAAGCCACGTCTTTGTCTTTAAGAAAAATAATAAAAATCGACACGACGTATCACTATCACGAACTGTCATAGGGATCATCATACGCCGCGCCGACTATAATATTATGTTATACATGTATATACGTATTGTATGTGTATTATACAAAAATAATAACAACACCATCCTTTTCGGTAACTTCACAAAATTTGGTGATTTACATCTGTGTAAAAGGATGTAATTTCTGTCATCATTAAGAATGTTATTCCAGAAAACCAAACTATATTCTTATACATTATAACATTACTTCTGAAAAAAAAACTTATTTATCACTGTTTATTTTTTGCGCACTTATGGTAAAGTATAACATGACGGTACATATTTAATAATATTCCTATTAAGGAATGTTATGCCCACTGAATGGCGTCCTACATTTTCTGCCCTGACGTTTTTCCTGAATAAATATGGATATCTTTGCATAGACAACAGTAAATTGAAAATTCATTTTAACAACAATAATAAACTCTTTTTGCACAACAGCAATATAAATATGAAAGAAACACATCTAGAAACAGGCTGACTAAGTCACGTTCCTCTACAAGACATCCAGCTCAGAGGAAAACAAAAAAAAAGTTAGGGGAAAGTTGATGCAACATTACTACACACATACTAATCGTAAAAGTCTAACCAACCAACATATAATATGCTGAAAATTATCTTACATAAGGTCGATCATTTGCTGTTCAGACCTAGGGGTAGATACAAAGCACAGATAATCAAACCTGGACGGTTTCGAGTACTATCTATGTCGAGCTCTCAAATCAGTTCGCTTGGTCATACATAGATGGCGCTGAAACGGTTACTAGGTTTTGCGTTCGTAGATACCCCGGCCTTGAATGGTGTTAGAATTTTGGTAAAACTTAAATACGGCCAATACATCAATCAGTGCCAATATTCAAGGAGATGTTCAATCATTTGTAGAAATTTTGAGTATCCAATTTTACGTTGGGGAAGCTTGTTTTGTGATTGCTGAATTTTGCAACCTCATTTAACATAAGCCTAAAACTAAAAAATATATCGAAATAAGATAATTTAATAATACGATTTATTTAATTCGCAGAGCTTGTATATTTTGTCCGTAAAATACTTATATAATTTTGGGATGTTTTTCTTCATCAGATAAGAGGAAAAATGCGAAGACGAAGCATTTAAAAAAACTTTAACTTATTAAAATCCGTTGCTTATTTACGATAAAACTACACAAAGTCTTTTTAATTAAATGTTTATAACGATCGCTTATTTAAAAATTATGATACTTATAGAAAAGGATGTTAGGATGTTTCATTGTTAGTCTTTTTCCATCTGTCTCGTAAAATAGTTAAAAAAAGGTTAAATTATGAATTATATAAACCGTCTGGTATTGTGAGTACTTTGTATAGAGTGATTTATTTATTAACATAATGTCTAAATAAATAAATGATAGGGGCCTATTTAAAAAAAATCTTTTAACTTTACCTGTGTTTAACCTAAAAACAACAAGTTTGTCCAAGTTTTGGCTTAGCACAAGCTTTACACGGGTGTTGTACTGTATAAACTTATAGTTATTATATGAAATCGGTTATTTAACTTAAATAATTATTTGCGACATGCGACAACTTGTCTTAGTAAAACAAAAATGTCTACTTTGCTACTTTCTGGACATTCTTAATTACAGCACTGGCCACTTATCTTTTCTTAAAAAAATAACCTCTTACCTATTTGGAGCACTCAAAATTTGTACAAACGTTTCGAATCTCGTATTTTTTAAAATTTTGCGTGGCCGTGATAGTTACCTCGGATGGGAGGCGGGTCTGTTCCCGTGTTGTGGAGCCCGGTACTGGTAGTTGACCAGTTGTGGGCGACCTGGCTGCTGGTTCTGCGGCGGAATGAACGTTGGGCCAGCCTGAAAAATTAAAAAAAAGTTAGATTTGAATTTAGAATTTGTGACAGCAGGACAAAAAGACCGAGAAGGAGCACGAATCGTGGCATTTGTTTGCTACCGAGGGTATTCATATTATGTATATAATGGGGGAAATTAAAAGAGAGCTAGTTAACGGACCAACGTAATTTGGTTGGAATATGTCAATTCCATGTAATTCGTATTCTATCGACTGAGTTTGACATAACGCGGCCAAATTACTTAGATCCACGATCTGTATCTCTTTCAACTTCTATGATTGTACATACAGTTTGTATAACACATGCGTCAAACTCGCCTCCTAGCGTTTTCTTTAATGCGTGGTTGTACGTGTAAAAGTGTAGTGGGGTAGTTCGTGACATATCTAGGTATATATTAATATGCAGCGGAAAACTTTGTTGCCCTTTTTACGTAAGACGCGTAGACGTAAAAGCATGAAATTTTTCCCAGTTATAGTTGATATGGAGGAGGAACGTGGAATACCAATATTTTTATTTTAAATATGCTTTTACCTACATATTTTTAATAAATAAGACGCTAAGCCCACTACAATATTTTGACATGACAGGATAATCCTACACGAAACATTCTATTCTTTATGGTTGACGTCTGTGTTTTTCAAATAAAACTTAATGGCCTGGTAACGAGACCTTTATTACAAATTGAAGTCTGTGATTAATGTATTGATTAAAATGTTTATAGGCAAATTTCGACCACAAGGCGACTTCTAGTATAAATAAATCCACAACCGATCTCATTATGTTGTTTGTAAGACATTGCATTTAAAACACTCTCAAAAATGAGACACGCCTCAAAGTGAGAAGAAACTAACATTACCTATGTTACTTTTTTAAGAGCAAATTAACCAAACAACGATTTTTTGAATTACAAAATATAACATAGTATAATGGTAAACAAGATTTTGTAACAATTGGATAAAAAAAAATCTACAAGTTATAAAAGATTTCTTTCAATAAAATCCTCAATAAAATACAAATGGCATGTTAATAACAAAGAAACCATAACAAAGATAATATTACACCTTTTAGAAAAGCTCTTTCCAGTTGAGATTTTTCATGAGCGGGCTCTATTTTAAAAATGTTTGAACTACTGAAGCCAACATAATCTGTTACAAAAGTTAGGCATTGTATGAAGTCGCTGGGCAATAATATTTCTTTTGCGAAGTCTTTGTTCGAAAATGGGAGTTTGTAATACTTATCTATTTAACTGAAAGCTCTGGTATTCTCGGTAAAATTACAAATTATCATTCAATTTATTACAAAATACTTTTTGTAACATAATTACACAATATACCTAGAGTTCTTATTAAAAACGTCCTTTTTATACCTACTCAACTAGTGTAGCTATAGTGCTTTCGTCCAACCTAGGCGGCAACGGTCAATAATCCTCTATGAACAATGTAATACTATACCAATCGCGATCGACAAGAAAGTGTTTTCGCTTTGTGTTTGTCAGTCGCGGTTTGTATAGAAAGGTCAGGTTGTTTGGCAGATGGTTAATGACCGCTACAGTCTAAATTAGGCAAAGCGTTCAAATATTAAACGAAATGTAAAAATAATATAAAAGATATATAAAAGGCTGCACGTTTTAAAGTAAAATTATATGAAAAATAAATTAGAAACATAGAACATGTAGAACGATTTCGTTACAGAAAATACTGTTGATTAACATATTGTAATTTATTTTCTAGTATTTATCGTTATTCTTTATTATCAAATACCCATTATATGTAAAATAAAAAACTTAAGATTTTCTTATGACAGGCTAGGTTACACCAGCTGAAAACTTGTGCACTTTACGAATAAACGCCTTTTACATACACACGACCGTGCCGCTTGCGTTTGTGTGTAAAAATACAAAACTTGACCCTTGGGTTATAAGTAATATAATAGTTTCTTTTTTTTAATTTTAAATAACGAAAACGAAGAGAAAATGTTCGCAACCAACACGTCTTATCCATGGCTAATGTCGTTGTCATGCACAAGTGTGGACAAGTGATACAACTTCAAGAAACGTGCTATTTTGTAGTCGTCTCCAAAACTTAATTCCAAGTTTTAGTAAAGCTTCTACCGCTTTACTAAATCAACTGACTTGACTCTGACTGTATTGACGTTTAACCTT
>JAOTAV010035453.1:0-19103 GCA_026546445.1 Cyclargus thomasi
TTCGCTTAGCGCATGTTATGCGAAGATTGAAGTATTTCCATATCCTCCTTCAATATTTTGATGGAATTGTTATGTGCGGGTAAAATGTTTTGTTACGTACGGAGTTTTTTTTAATGATATTTAGGGGGCAAGAGAGCAGACGGGTTTCCTGATGGAAAGCAACTGCCGTCGCCTATGGATACTCGTAACATCCGAAGAGTAGCATGTGTGCTACCGGCCTTTATGACAACGCAGGCTGATCACCTGATTATCTGACAAGTAAGATGATCCACGCGTCCGATGGGCATGAAAAAAGTCGGTTTTGCGCCTGATTATGAGAGTAGAAAGGAAGAGAAACCCTTGTGTACAGCGCACACACTTGGGCAACAGGCCTAGTTTCGATGAAACCGGCCACCGTCACCGAAACCGGTGTAGGAATATTATTATTATTTATTGATATAATAAATCATTATTGATAAAGTAATTCAGTCACATTTTTAAGGTCCCGTTCCTTAAGGGTAAAAACGAGACCCTCTTATTAAAACTTCTGTGTCTGTCTGTCTGTCTGTCTCCTGGCTGTATCTCAAGAGCGTTAATATATAAAACTTTATAACGACTCTTATATAAAAAAACTTACTTTTTGTAATTGTTTTTTCTTTTGATAATCGCTAGTGGCCATTTTCATCGCGCTATCGCTAACATGTCGAGGTCGACTGTCATAAGTTATTTTCTTTCAATTGCAGAAAAAGTTTTCCAAATTTTCGCCCTCAACTAGTACGAAACCCATCGTGCCTGAAATCAACTCGCATTCGCTTTTTTATATATAAAAGCATCGAACAAGATGAAATCTTTAACAACTATAAAAATAATAGAAAACTGTACCCCACGTGCAAGTAAGCCAATAAAAGTTGATCCATTTTTGTCGCACGCGTCAATTCCTTGTCAGCGGGTGACAATGATAACTGGGACAAATACACCCCAACAGAACCATTGTATTGTAACAAGACCTTTTGTTTCAAAGGGTTTGTACTTTGCCTGCTCGTGGAGATAAGATTCGTTGTTTGAAACTCGTGTGATACACGACGCGAATTTTCTTAATCTGCTCAAGTTAAACATTCAACCCGTAAGTGGCCGTTATGGTGCTGATAACGTAAGCGCTTGGGGTCTAACGCACATTGTGATGGGGAGAGGGCCGCATCCATACTTATGTGACAGTGTTTTTTTCTTTATGCCAAAACGAAGCAATGGACTTTTTTGTGAAATTTAGGGGGCTAGCGAGCAGACAGAGCAGAGCTTACCTGATGGAAAGCAACTGCCGTAGCCGATGGACAAACGCGACATCCGAAGTCGCAAGTGCGTTGCCGGCCTTTATCAATCAATCAATCAATCTTTTATTTACATGAGTTACAGAGACTCACTTGTTAGTTAGTTACATTTAAATTGAATTATTTTAGCAACCAATTATATGCATCACTTCTGCTCATACCATTAGAAATGGCGCAGCAGTGACGCACATACGGGCAATCGAGTCTACTGGCTATCATAGCGAGAGGGAAATGAGGGAATGGGTATAGGGATAGGGGTTAGGGAAGTTAGGGAAGTTAGACCACCGGTAAACTCACTCACTGAACGAAACACAGCTCAAGGTTGAAAGGATTTTTTCATGGATAAATATTTTCATAAATATTCTTATATTTTGAAGATATTTGAATTTCACGATAATTTAAAAATATACAACACATTGACCCTATTATAACATTATAATGAATATTAGTATGAATGCATATCTTCCTAACCAGTTCATAATGTTATATAACTCGAATAAGAAGTTTGGATGAGATCCTTGGTACAAAAACGAAATTAAAAATTACTAACATAGGATATGGGCGAAAAGCCCATAGAGGACCCTGGTTTTAACAATAAAATAACAGTTCATAAGCCAAAGTGTTGCGATCAATACCTACAAGCAGTGGCGTAACTATACCGTTCGAGGCCCGTGGCAAATTCGTTTTCGTTCCACTATGTCAAACATGTCGATTATTATAAAAAATAATCGCTTGCAAGTGGCAAGGGGGCCCCTTCCGGCTGGGGGCCCGTGGCATTTTGCCGGTTTGCCACCTTGTAGTTACGCCACTGCCTACAAGAGTTGTATAAATTTTCTAGGATTTAAATATGCTTATTTGAATATACGGTATTGGATGGTATACGCCAGGTTTATCTGTTTCACCGCTTACTGATAAAGCTTCTGTTAGGCTTTCCACAACTTTTCCACAGATTCTCCATACCCCATCTGTCAAATAAAATTGTGGATAGACTATCTGTAAGCGGTGAGACAGGCCCTAAATGTATTTGTAGCGGCAGTTTTGTGTTTTGAAAAGACAATAGCTGTCGAAAGCCTCTATGCTGGTTTTTAACCGTTTGGCTTTTGAAGTTGAGAGTTTGTATTTTATTTTAGCTTTTTTTATAAATTTTTACAAATATATTGACCACGACATTTACGTAACGTTTTTGGACATACCGTCTCATCACGGTAAAACTCTGGAATGAACTATCGTCAGCAGTATATCCGGACCAATACGACCTGCAAACCTTCAAAAAGGGTATTCCCTCTTTAAAAGACCGGCAGCGCACTCGAAACTCTTCTTATATTGCGAGTGCCCATGGGCAAAGGTAGTTGCTTTCCATCAGGTAACCCGTTTGCCCGTTATTTTATGAAATATATTTATATATGCCAGGTTGTAATAAATCCTTATGAGTACCGACTGAAATCATTCAGGAGTTACGAGAAAAAAAAAATTGGGCGGACATAAATCTTTGTAACCCGTTTAACCGCCATATTACTATGCTACAGATAGAAAAACAGCCACACACACACACGCACACACACACACGCGCGCACACACACACACATACGTCTAACTTATGACACCTCTCCTAAGTCCTAATACGTCAGGTGTTAAAAAAACTCTGACGATAAAAAATATCACAAACCAATTTTAAACCACAAAAGCCGGTACAGTTCTTAAAAAAAAACTTACTTAGCGTCAATCTTAATTAGAAAGAAACATCTTTTTCAGTGAATTTGTAACTTGTACACTGCAGCAGGGCGCCCGTCGCGCTGTCGGGCGCAGACAATAGCACCCTCGTCAACGTCGACAGAATTAGCACAAGGATTGATTCCGTACAGCTGGAATTAGTAACGATCTGTCGCGGAAACGGTTCTATAACGAAAAGGGCCTAATTCTGGTACCTCGAATATCATTTTGAGCGAGCTATATTAATAATAAAAAGAGTTTGTTTGAGGGCATTAATCTCAGGGACTACTAGGCGCAATCGAAAAATACTCGCTTGGACTAGTCAACATAATAATGTTGACTAGTCCAAGCGAGCTGACGGCTTACATGATGGATAGCAACTGCCGTCGCCCGTGAACACTCGTTACATACGAAGAGTCGCAAGTGCGTTACCGGCCTTTATGAGGAAGTAGGGATACTCACTCACTCACTAAACGAATCACAGCACAATGCCCTTTCACGCCAGTTTTCTGGCATCACTCCGGTCGGGCCGGCCCATTCGTGCCGAAGCATGGCTCTCCCACGGTAGAATTGATTTAGATCCACGGTCGATGATCACCGACCGTGCTGAGCGCCGGTAACATATTTGAATAGTTTCTGTACTATAGCTGTATTGTCATGGAATTCAAATAATATATTATACACGATCGTATTTCTGAGAACTGCTACGTATTATAATATCTTTAAACTAAAATACATGACTATTGAATATTAAAGCTCAATAATAATTTTCTAGAAATATTGAGTCTAGACTTATTTTATTAATCACTAGATTCCGTTACGCGTAAAATTTGTAGCGCGGGAAAAGTATCTCTATACCAGATTTCAGCAAGTTTTTTACCATGAATGAATGAAATACTGATTAAATTACACGAACTTATTTTGTACAACTAATGAATAAAGTATAATTACCTTAATCATTACTAGCTATTGCCCGTGACTACGCTAGCGTGGAATTTCATAAATTATTTCGTTTTTAACAAATTTTTTTCATTACTGCTTAGCTCCTATTGATTCATTTTCAAGCTGGTTTAAGTTAATTCGTTGACAAGCCAGTATCAGCAAAATAAGACTAGCTAGCCTGGCTTGATAAACTGGCCCCGTGTGTCCCAGGCATTATACGACGTAACATAGACCAATTATTTTATAATATTTTATTTATAATATTGTATAATTTCTCTATGGACGTAAGTAGACATTTCAACGCTTTTGCGTCTCGTAAAGCTGATAACATACTATCGGTCGCGACTTACGAACGCGACTTACGAACGCGGCTTACTGCCGCGATCGAGATAATAATTGTACTTTGAAGTGTGCAAATTATAAGACGTCAGTCACGGACGTTCCGTTTGTTTTCAGCGTAAGGCCGTTTGTACACCAACACCGTCAACCGAGAACGATATTATTAACCGACTTCCAAAAACGAGGAGGGTATATGTTCGGCTGTGGATTATATTTTTTTATGTATGTTCAACTACAGCTCCGCCGTTTGTGAACCGATTTTCAAAATTTTTTCTTTGTTGTATAGAGTTTTGTTCCGAATAGGTTCACCACGATGGTATGTGATGATCGGAAAAATTAGTAATTGAGGGAACTGGTCAAAATTTGTATGGAAAGATAATGCTGCCAAAAGGTAAGCTTTGGTACTAAGGTGTACCTTGGTTTCGAGGGTACTGTGCTGGTGAGAACTGCTGATTCCACATAGATAGAAGTTTGGAGGTTACGGCGTTGTTATAAGAACTGAAAGCAAACGCTACTACGAAAATTATATTAGCATCGTCACTTCAATCACGAGTAAATACATCTAAAAAGTTTCTTAATCAGACAAGAAAAAACTCCCAAAAGATGAGCTTGATATCTTAAAATTTGAGCTGGCGCATGGGGGGGTCCCCTTTCCCGTTTAGAATACATTGAAAAAAAACTGTTTTTTTTTATTTTCATTATAAATTGTCAAAAAAAATTTTTTTTAATTTTTCTTTTCTCTATCATGTAGAAAATTGATTTCTTCAAAAAACAGGTCTCTTTAATTTTTATTGCTAGAACCTATAGTAAAAAAGTCAAAGGGCTTTAACAAACGAAAATTATGTAAAGATAAAAAAGTGCATATTATTATTCTATCAATTATAATAAAATTCGCCTACATATTTATATAATACATATGTATAAGGTCATACTATTGACTTTAAGGGGTGGCCAGCTTTGAAAAACGGGCTTTCGGTTTTTGCTATATGATTCGCAACCATATTACCGTTAGCGTGATCTAGCCGAGGTAAAAGCGCCTTCTGTTGTTAACTAGAGGAACTAAGTTTTAATAGAAATTCAATTCGAGAGATTTACTTGATAACTAAAAAGAGTGAAATTATCATTATAATTATTTTTTGTAGAAAAAAATGAAAAACCGACCTACAAGGAAAAAACTAAAAAATAAACTTCAATAAACGGAAAAATATGAAATAATATTAGTTCCTAAGTAGAAAAATTCGGTAAAATTCTGGACACCATCTTCATGTTGAAGTCGGTGCCAGTCCCAAAGATTTCTGATTATCTCATGATTAAATGGACATGGTACCGAACTCGAAATTATAAATATTGGTGTCCAGAAACACTTGAGGTTTAGCCGAATTCTGAAAAAAGCCCTATTTAGAAACTAATATTATTTCATACTTTTCCGTTGAAGTTTATTTTTATTATTTTTTAGTTTTTTCCTTGGATGTCGGTTTTTCATTTTTTGTTAAAAATAATGGCCAGACACAATGCAACATTATGACATAGACTGCAGGTTTCATTTTCCTCTACGCCTTTAATGACAGCGTCAACATTGACGATAGAGCAATGTCGCTAAAAAATGAAACTTATAGCCTAGATCATAAAGTTGCATTTTATCGGACGGAAATAATCTCATTCTCGGTTAACGGCGGTAGTGGAAAAACGGCGTAAAATGGACAGAAATTACAGAAAACGTAAATTATAATTTATAATTGTGGGTGTTGAATCCGAATGCAAAGTACTTTACTATTGGTTTAACCGTGACGGCGTAATGCCTTCAATTATGAACTTCGGTAAATTGGAATCGGCCGAACGGATTTCGGCTTTAAAAAAGTTCATTTCGATAACTATTATTGAGAATCGTTCGGATTTACTTTTATGTATTGGATTTTTATCATTGAGTAAAAATCTGGATTTTTGTCTATATAAATTACGTTTTTCTTGCTCGTTGCATCTCTTATGCAGGTCTGATTTATTTATTTATTTATGAAATCAGCGACCTTCGTATCAACTCTCATATGATTTATTCCTTCTCAGAATCGATCTACAACAGAAGACATCAGTAGAAAAAAAAGTAACATTTTATTTTAACGTAAATGGACGCTTTAGGAACCGAAAAATAATTTGAAATTAAAATAATGTCGATTTAATGAGTTGCTAGATAGACAAGTTAGGTTATGAAATCAACATTTTATGGGACAAAATTAGCTAATACTCGAAGGTTGTAAAATGTTATTCGCTTCTTCCACTTATGTCTTCAAATATTTCAAGATTAGAATCAGTCGAATTAGTTCAGCCATTCTTGAGTTTAGCCAGTCTAAAAGATATTTGAAATTAATATGATTTTTTAGGTACGATAAACGAATTTCTGTTCAACCAAGCACTATGCAACATTTAAAACGCCTTATCAAAATAAATAAATATTGTTTCGAAGTAAAAATTAAGCAAATTTTGTTAAAATGTCTACAAAATTTCTAGGTTGACCGGTTCGGAAACTATACCTCTTTCGTCGTAAGTTGGCACAAATTTTCATACAAAATGTATATGGGATTTTGTTACAAGCATAGACCAATTATTTACCAAATAATTTCTAAAATTATGACACAGCTAGATGTCGCAAACGAGTTTGAAGGATCGTCTACTAGATGGCACGTTTTTTACTTAATTTTTATTGAATATAGCGTATTTGATACCCTTAGTGACATCTATCGGTCAGGTCTGAAAGAAAACCTACGGGCAGGTTGGTTTGTATGGGATCCGCTACTCTAGGTATCATTTCTCTATGGTTTTAATAAAGCTTTCTTCTTACTGTTTTTTTTTTTTAATTTTTTTTTTGTGAAATGTTAGTTCCCAACTTTGGCCACAACGCTTAGCACTTTAAATAAAAAAAAATTACTTTAGCATCAAATTTGACTTCAATTTAAAAAAAAACAAAGCAGTTTTATCTATAAGCCCCGCCTCTTATCTTCCAGTTTCCACTCTGTTTGCTTAGGCGATAACCGAAAACTCAATTAATCTTCGAATGTAAACAAAGTAGAAATTGATAAAAAAAATACAATATATCGATTTACAAAGTAATATTCTAAAAAGCTATCGGAAATTATAAACGTTACTATCTCTTGTTTATAAAATGCAGTTATTCATTTTGTATAATGAGTGACCATTTCTGTAAAATCCCGCAGCTAATGAATGGTATTCTCAATAAAATTGAAGAATCTGTAAGAAAATCTACCACTAAACAACGTAAGTTGTTAGCGATAGCATGTATCGATTACTAAAGAGTCTTATTGAAATTTACTGCCAAGAAAACAACACGAAATAGATGCCAAACAAATTTAGTTTCAGATCAAGACCTTATCACTCTACATTCTGTGTTTGGACCACTTCTTCAACGCGCCTTAGAAATTCTAGAGAAGCAACCTTTGATAGAAGTATACACCACAGCAAACAACTCAAGAGCTTTGTTAGAAGTGAAAGGTGAAAAGGATCTATGCTATAGAATATTTCCCATGGTAAACTTTTGTCCATGCCAGGCATTTAAACACCAAGTTCTCGAGAAAAGAACCCAATTGACTTGCAAGCACATATTGGCGGGTAAAATAGCTTTAATATTAGGCAAAACAAAAGAGCATGAAGTTACCCAGGAACAGTACCAGATGTTAGTACATTCTATGTTTGGTTAGCACTTAGCAGCAACAAAATGGATGACGGAACATCACAATACTATTTTACTGCTGCAATGGACTCTGGTAAAACACTGTGTAGTCTACTCAAAGCTATACAGTTTCAAGAGGTAAATATAATAAAATGGTAAAATAAAAATGTTCAAACCTTAAACATTTTTTTAC
Source organism: Cyclargus thomasi (assembly GCA_026546445.1). NCBI lineage: Eukaryota > Metazoa > Arthropoda > Insecta > Lepidoptera > Lycaenidae > Cyclargus > Cyclargus thomasi. The sequence goes on from JAOTAV010035453.1 coordinate 8,168, forward strand.
AGGAAGTAATAAAGACTTACATTATTTCAGTGTGCAGTTTTCTCAGCCATGCCAGAGGGTTTAAAACTAACAGTAGAAGAAGGGAAATGTGTACAGGCCTCGGCATACATTCCAGCTGACAATTTTACTGAATATAATGTTAGAGATGATGTTGATGTTATGTTTAAGGTGAGTGTGTCTGTTTGTAAGTAATAAATTTGAGATGAAACATAAAAATATAAGGAGACCAAAATGTAATTATACTCTGGACTTGTTTTGTCTATTTAGTGTTAAAAGATATGCATTACCACATTTGTTAAACAAATTTTAAAATTTCAGATCAGCATTGCAGTTTTAACAGAGTGTTTGAATATATTTGGATCAGGTGAAGAATCCAGCTTGAAAATGTATTTTAGATGTGAAGGGTCTCCACTGTTGCTGGTGTATGTTTCTTTTTGTTATAAATGATATACCATTCATTTTTAAAATATAATTATTTATTGCTTGTGTACATATTTTTATTAGTTTACAGCCTCAGTCAGTGAACAATGTGATGACAGACTGTGAAATAGCAACACAAACTGCAGATTCTGTTCTAGAACTCAGGGATGAGAATGCTGAAGATGTTGCAAAGCTGGTACTAAAGGCCCCAGCTTTTCTCGGATTGTTAGCAGACTTGGAAAGGACCTGTGACACAATTGAACTGAATTTATCCCCTGACCATCCACATGTCAGCATAGTAACATATGGCATGCAGGTACTAAGATTTTGTGTTAGCATTATATTTTTGACTATTGTATGCATTCATGCAAATTTCTCGACGAGAGACCCATAAGGTCTTATGTCTGAATCATCAACTTTTCAGCAGAGGCAAATAAAAATTTGGGTAGAATTTTCAAATAAAATCACATACATAACATATTCATTGATTTACGTAAAAGAACAATAAATGTCATTTTATATGAAAATACTAACCAGATTTTTATTTGCCTGTCCTGAAAAGTTGATGATTCGGACATAAGACCTTGTGGGTCTTACGTCGAGATTTAAGCCTTAATATGTAGCATGTAGCTTGACTGAAATTTTGTGTTAATGCCTTGAGCCCCATCCTTAACTGCCTTATATTATGCATTATCAAATGACTTAAAAGCTTTCAATGTTGCATTCATACATGCGCGCGCATACAGAAATTATGTAATCAAATAATGTTACAATTTTAAAATATATTTCTTTATAGAGTTGATCAAAAGCTTTTTTATTTTTAAAATCAATTTCAGGATAGATCATGTATAGAAGTGCCAAAGTCCTCTGACATGGTACAGAGTTTTTCCTGTGATCAAGCAGTTTCGCTCAAGTACCAGTTATCACACATACGACTCATTATGAAAGCTTTGGCGATATCTTCAAAGGTAATTTTGTCAATTATCTGGAGGCATGACAGTGTTGCCACCAAGTTGAGCAAGAAGCATACTATTGTCCTAATATTATCAAAAGAAATAAAAAAAAATGTTTCTTAGGATGATTGTCGGTTAGTTACGACGAAAAAACTGAACAATTTTAGAGAAAACATTAGTTGGTTTAAAGAGATAGAATATTATGTCAGCTATTATAAAATCTCTATAGAATAGCTGACATACTTACTTTTTGTTTCGTTTAAATGCTTCCATGGGGTAAATTGTTTCCACGCGGGTAATTTACCAATTAAATATATACATTTAGAATTTTAAAATCCAGTGTAAAGTTTATACATTTTTATACAAAGTATGTTTGTTTCTTTCCAGGCAGTTTTGCGTTGCAGCTCAAATGGTTTGTTGTTGCTTCAGTTGAAACTTGAGAAAGAAGACCAAAGACAAATGTTCTCCGAATTTTATATTGTGCCTCTAATAGATGATTAAACAATAAAGAAATCTGATTTCTTATATATTTATTAGTTAATTCATGTTTGAGTCAGTACTAAAAAACTACAGGCTATTTACACAAGGAGAAAAATGTGAAGGGAATTTCTAAAAGTATTATATAAATATTCAGCAAAAACCGTTTGATTCTAAACATCAAAATTAGAAGGTATGTGGTTATTGCAGATTTTTATTTTATATCATATTTTTCATGAAGAACTTAGTTAAAATTTGTGTAAGTCACCAACCCGCTAAATCTTTTTCAAAATATTACTTAAAAGTATAAAGGATTTGACTTTAAATAAAGTTGAAAATATGATATCTTTATTTCATTACTTCAAACAAGATACAAGAAATATTGAAGGAATGTTACAAATTACAATGTCTCAGTTTAGATAAACAAAATCATTGATATTATACACAATTAGTATCATATTATAGTAAGTTTGAATAAATAAATTATCATACAAGTATGTGCTATTGGTATATTATGCAGCACTGGAGTGATATAAATTATAGCTAATAATAGGCACGGTACAGTCCTTGTGCCTGCCAAATTGATGAATTACTTTATACTTAATGCTTAGTACTTGGAAATGTTAATGATATTAAAAGTGAATAAGCCAGAAAAAAATGTATGTCATCATTTCAGTATGGGAACATTCAATGCAAACCTTAAATGAGTTATGAGATGAACATAAATTTCTTCATATATTTTCTGGCAATTAATAAACATACATTGACCTACAAAGCAACATTAATTACAATGTGTAATTCGTTTACAACACACAAGTAATTGAAACAAGTTATTTTCTAGTAATTTCAATTTCCTATTTAATAGATTACGCCTAATTCAATTCCAACAACTTTTGCATATATCTTTATATAACATTGTAATATTATTTGATTATATTTTATATTACACAAAATAGAAACAATGTTTCTATATACTGGTACTTGATGTTATAATTCTTAATAACGTCATAATTTCTTTATATCTAATGTTATCTAAGCAAAACTAAATAATTTACCAAAACACTATTTTGCTACTTCTGATACAATTAACCATTTGGCTATCAGCATACCGGTTATAAAATCGTTTCGATTGATATTAAATGTTAATATTATGAAAAATGTTTGCTAAATGGTCTTATTGTTCCTTGTTTTCTTTCCCATTTTGATCTACAATTTGTTTAACAAAAGTAAGTGATACTTTAAGATGATTATGTGCCCCTTTATGTTAACTATGAAAGTAGCAGCGCTGAAAGCGATAGATTTTTCGTGATTTGTTTGGGCTAACTCATGTCGGTGGGGCCATACAAATCACATTTTTTTAGCTTTCAATGCTGCTTTTCATAATAAACTCTATATAAGGGACATATCCAAACCCTAAAGTTTTACTATTTACTATTGTTACACCTTGTATATATTGCACACTGATATTACTAGCATAACATGTGAGTTTTGTTAACATTTGAATCAAATTACAATAAACATTGTTTCTATAATTCCCCAGCCATCTATCTGCCTTATGCATAATATGTTTAATTAGACGAGCAAAACTCCAAATACAAACCGATTCTTTCTTTCGAGTGGGTAACAATAATTGTAATAACATTTCTCAGTGTTTTCCAGTTAGAAGTTTTTTCTAAGTATTTTTAATTTCAAGAGATCGACAATATCTAGCTGGGTAATGGACTCATAATTTAATTTTTTTTGTTACATAAAACATTACATTTGACCAAAAACTTGCGCATGGGAACCGCGCTCTTTGTCTACTAAACGACAGTCGCGAAGTTATCTAAAATAAGAATAAATTTGTTCCTACTAAATTGTTTTGACTAGATAATGAAACTACTTTTTCTACGCATTTTGTGATACGCTTTTTTTAATGGTTATCAAAATATATGACCTACACAAAAATGCCTGTTGGTGTATATTAAACTTCTTATCTTAACGTTCGTCCTTATTTTTTCATCTTTATCTAATTATACAAAAATATAATATATGTAATTTAAATTACAAGAATGACGTTACATTATGGCAATATAGTTTTACTAATATTATTAGACAATAATTAGCGCTTTTTTACCATCAGTACATATAAGAAGAATGTTTGTGCCTTACATTTAGTAACATTTATAACTACATGACATTATGGTCTATCTACTGTGCTAAGTAAAAATGTAAGAAGCGCTAACAGTAACAAGAAGCAGAGTAAGAAGCGCAAGCATTTAGTTTCCCAACATAAAGTTAATTTAACAATACTTGTAAAACATAAGTCAATATGGCCAAGTATGTACTATTAGGGCCTGTTTACCGCCTACGGATAAAAATTTCTGTTAGGCTATTTACGACTTTTTTGACAGATTCTTCATACATTTGTTAAATAAATTTGTGGATAGATTATCTGTGAGCGGTGAAACAGGCCCTTAGAGTAGTAAAATTTAATTTATTACATATGTATAACAAAAAATACTTGTACGAAAAACGAAAATTGACGTGTATGCTAAAAATTGCCACTTCTCCCTACAATGTATACACAATTGTGTCATGAAAATTATAATTAAAAAAATAACTGCAATTTAACATAATAAATAATTTTAATGTTTTTATAAAATAAATAATGAGAATGCTAAGCACCACAACTTGAAACACCCAGTCTTTAAGTCTTTATCAGAGTAGATTTTTGATTGATTATCCATATTTAGCTATAATATTATACATCGACAGAGCTTATAATTAAGTGTTAATGTTTCTACAACAATTAACAGTAATGTAACACTGTCTTGGCCTACCTACATCAGGTGGTATGCCTGTATTAATTTACTTGAGCATTAATTTTCACCTGGTATTAGGTACATACTTTCTACTAACATTCAGTGTCAACATTATCAATCGCATCCTCTTGAAAACAATCACTTTTATACTACACCAGTGTTTAAACAGCGCACGATTCGATTATCATACAAGCCGCAACAAAATAAATCCTCAATATTTGCTGAACGCACACTTAAAGCGCCCCTAGTGGCGAGGTGTAGTAACAAATTCTGTCAAGACAAAACTGTCATACAAATGGGTTAAAACTTTATAAGTGTATTGTAAACATCAATCCTATTAATTGATGCAAGAATCGGAAAACGCACGCTGACAAACACCAGTGTAGTTTCGGATCACTGTAGGACGCAGACTAGAGACTTTAAGTGAAGCGATAGTTAGACCAACAGAGGTAAAGCATTTTATCAGATGTGGATGCTTATCGTTTGTTACGCACACCTTCACTTTCGAATAAGCCATCGGCCAACTAAATATTTACCTACGTCTTTTCGACATATACAATTACTTAGGATGATCACTGACTGTTGTCCGTGACGCCAGCCACAAACGTACAGAAAATTTTGGTTACGGAAAACCACTGCTTACATGTTGCAATACATTTGTATAGATTTACTTTTTCTCCAAAATGTTCTTTACGGAATTCATATTACTCAGTAGGGCGCTCAGTGACGTCAGGCGCGGCGGTGGGGGCGGGGCGCTCGAGAGGGGCGGGGCGCTCGACGGGGGCGGGACGGTCGAGTGTAGCGCGGCCGGCGCACAACACGTACTGGTTGTCGACGGCGCGCAGGTCTCGCGGAGGTCCGCTCGCTGCCATCAGTGCCTCCAACTCCGCCCGACGCATGCGCACGTCGCTGCCGTGAGACACGCTTAGCTGCTGACATACAGATATATAAATACAATGAGTAACCCTCATAGAGACATAAATAAATAGCAAATACGATGAGAAAACAATCCAGTGTCTTTCACTTCTTTACTCTATTACTACTATTTTTTGCATTTATTCATATAAAAGTTATATCAACGTTAAAAATGAAAAAGCAAACAAAACTTACCATGTTATTTAGAATAATAAAACAGTAACAAAAACACGCAAAACCAAGTCAGCAACGAAAAAAAACAAGCTATTCAGCAGCATAGGTTTTAATAAAAAATACAACGAAGGAAAATGATTAAAGCTTGACAGAACAAAAGTTCAATTTGTACAATAAATGAACAATATAAAAATATATTTAACGTACATTTAATGCTGTAGATGGCTGACTATACTAGTATTTACATTACAATTGGATTTAATCGGATAGTTTAAAAGATTGTCAAACCATTTGCACTATATTGTGGTGCATAATTTCTTATTATCAGCCATCTAAAGCTGTTTATAATTATCATTACACAATATAATATACAGTTAAATGAAATTACTTTAACCTGCCCTAAACTACTTTTTGAACTGTCTATTAAACAGCAATTACACAAACAGCGTCAGTCGTTTAACATAACTATTAGATTACTTTTAAATATGGCAGATTGGAAAATTAAATATATTCTACAAATATCATTAAACTCTTGGTTTTACACTTGAATGTACTTTCTTTGAAGTAATTACATTCTACATAAAATCTTACAAGTTTATAAATAGAGTATGTAAGAAGAAATCCTTCACAATTTTTTTGTTCTTTATATTATTATAGTTTAATAAATCATTAATAATTTCATTTGTATATTAAATAGTGATTAGGTAGGTAATTTTTTATTTAACACATACAAGGAGAAAAATAATTGTAAAGCAAAAATATGCAAGCTACATTCAACATTAATATGCATAATATACTACACAACATAAAACACACGTGAGATATTAATATATTCTCACTGCTAACAAAAAAAACAAACTAGTATGAGTATGCACATTCACGTCAAATTAACAGCATTGTCAAACAAATTAAATACAGTTACGACATGCAGAACTTGGAACATAAAGTAGAAGCTACACAGACAAAAAATCTGAAATATAATAATAGAACAAACATGTTATGCTTGTCTTTTAATGAAAATAACACATACAACAATAATAAACAATACACAAACAAAAATACAACTTTCTAGTTGGACCTATATTAATGTTGTAGCCCTAATATATAGTCATATTATATGCTCATGATTAATTTATAGCCTCTTTGTTGTACTTCCAGTTAAACAAAAAAAAAGCTATTTGTACAAAAATAGCTTTTACATAATATTAATTTTAATATAATAAATAATTAAACATATTTATATGAAATAAAATTTGAAATAAGTTGCATTGTAGCATTTTATTTTAGGAAAGTATTTATAAAGAATTGAATTTGTTCTTATACTTATAAAAAGTAAAACGTAAAAGCAAGAAACTTAAATATAACATTTAACTGCCAAAGAGAGTATAACATGAAAATATACCTAATTTTATATCCAGTCTATACAGAATAAATTTAATTTTATTGTCCCATTTTTATGACCATACTTAAATATTGAGCACAAGTCAGGACAAAATTCTATTGAAATATAAAACATTCAGAAAAAAGCATAGAGCTGCTTGTGTTTAAAATATGATGTTCAGTCATATTTCTTTCTATAAAAAGCAGACACGACAATTTTTTTGATATCAATATTATAGCATCTAAGCTAATTTATTGTCCAAAAACTTAATAATTTTAACTACTCAACAGTAGACAAATGCTGCCAATGCTTATTAGAAAAAATTCTAGTGTCACTATGTCAGTGCTGCGCTCACTTGTGGTCTAGCGGGGTCGTTGCAGACGACATACTCGGTGAGGGTGACATCTGCAGTGCCTCCGGACTCCAGCGGAATGGGATGCACGCGGAAGTGTTCCAACATGTCATGAACATCGGGAAACCAAAGGTGCTGTACCCGACACTGGCCCGCCTCACTCAGTGTCATTCGCAGGTGCTTTGCTCGACCCTGGTCACAGAAAATGTCTTAATAAACATAGGTTTAGCCAATGAAAGAACTCAAGCTAGGAGTAGAATTAAAGAGACTTTTAAGTAAATGTAACATAATTTGAGGGAAGGGGAAGCCATGTAAAATGTTATGATGCATTGGAAGGACTGGTCCCAAAAACATTTAAAAATTGTGTTATGTATGCTTGAATCATCCCCTTCTAATAAAACTGATATATTGAATAATAATTACACCACTTGGTTGAGTTTTATATTCCATAGCAAAACTGATGGTATGTTACCTTCATTTTTTTTTTTGCTTAAAATTAAATTAATATTTTTGATTAAAAAATGAAATAAAATACTAACTTGGAAGTTAAATGTTAACACAAATTCTCCACGTCTCGTCTCACTCTGTCGCACAAGATAGCAACCGTGCGCTGCCGCGCCGCCCGCCAGCACGCACGACGCGGCTGCCGAGCGTGCCAGCGTCCCGTGGAACCACGGCCAGTCGCTCATTGATTGCCGTTGACGCTCTACTTCATAACCTTCCTCTACAATTGAACCTGCAATTTTTCAGTTGTTTCAATATTAGGTACTATTCTCTGCCTCGAATACTATAAATTAACGAATTATTATAAAAATATAAGAACTACAGCTTTGATTGCAGTTAATTTAGTGTCTAATAATTTTGCTATACTTTCAGAAGAGAGCTTCAGTGTAATTCCAACTATACTACTCATATTAAGTATCTTCATTTATAATAATATATAAATAGAACATGAAAAATCTTGTTTTTTAAAGTTCGATTTATCACACATTGTAGTTTTTAGTTGTGGCAATTGAGTTTTATGAATTTAAATTATTACTTAGTTCTCCATCTTCAGGTGTTTCCAAGTTTAGATTGGCATTACTAGTACTCGCTGGCAGATCTCGTCTTGGTGGTAAATCTGGTGGGGCAGGTTCAGGTAAGTTAGCTAGGGTTTCTGGTGGAGGTTGTGATGTTGGTGCAGTTCTCATACAGTATTTAATGGTGGCCAGCCACGATTTCATATCATCTACGTCTGCCGCTTCTATCACATACTCCATGTTATTATCTGCCTGTAAGTAACATATAACAGTCAATGTATTATGTAATGTAACAGTCAATATAATATTATGTATATTGTTAATATGTAATTAGTGAGGAACTTTTAAATATTTACTGTTATTATGTTATTTAAATAACTAACAAAAATTTCTAACCATACTTGTGTTATATGTCCATGTAAATAGAGCAACTCAATCTGTTTTAATGAGCCAAACAACATTGGATTAATAAAATTCATTCATACAAAAACCTGCGCTAGTATAATGTGTACTTACTTTTAAAACAAATGTATTTTCATGATCAGGCATTTCCAGAGTTATAGTTTCTCTTGCTTCAGAAATTAAAAAGCAAAACACTCCACTACGAGGTTTTTGTGCCTTTGGTGGTGAATAAAACTCTAACATGTAACCACCCACAGTTTTGACAAGTGCTAACCTACACTTCTCCCATTTCTGTGACGCCCCAGGCTGTTCTAAGCTCTCTGGAGTTAGGTAATTCACTAGACCTTCCTTCCTACATTCCACAACTATTTTTGCTAGCTTAGTCTTAGTTTGCTTGTTAAGGTTAGATGAAAGTTCTACTTCATCAGAATGTTGTTTATGAAATAGTCCTTTACCGCGTCTTAACCCCTTAAAGGATAATCTTCTGAAAAAGGGTTTGTGGTGTGTTTTCGGTGAGTCGGTGTCCTCCGAGTAATCGCTCTCGTCGTGTCCTGTATGCGTGCCGTTCGGTATCTTGTTTTGAGCTTTCAGTTTACCAAATTCAATGTCGAATTGTTCCGAAAAACATTCAACAAACTTCTTCAAAATTTCTTTCTGGGAGATGGGCCGCGAGACAGTATCTGTTGAATTATTCTGTACGAAATGTAAATACGCTTTGGCAAAGTCTTGAGCAGTAGTTTTGGCTTGACGCTCGCAAAACTCGACCCATCCGTCGGGATCTCCGTCGGACGGGCCCGCCATGGCGAGCAGCTTCTTTATGAGCTCCACTGGTATAACGAGTAAAGTATGTTTATGGACAAACTAGATAATGAATAGAAAAATAATCACGGCTAAAGAATTTTTATCGAACTCCTTGACAATTTACAAAAATAAATTTTGCCACAGACTCGACAAATCCCGGACCCTAATAAAACCATAAACTATAGTCTGTAGACATTAAACCGACGACCATAGTGCAAAGATAAATCCACAGACTACTTACTTAGGGATACTATCGTATATATATGGTCTATGGACTATGGATATGGATAAATCATCATGTCTCATGAAATAAGCATTATATACATAAGTTTTGAATTAAGTTTTCTGAGCTTGTAAAGTGGTATTTCAGTTTGAAAAACAAATAAGTAATAAGTTAATCAGTTCCTTATTCGTATTATATTAGCCATTTATAAATATCACCCACCAAGCTATATCTTGAGTACAAACTTTGCATTGTTTTTTACGTGTTTTCTAGTGAAAATCATGTCATGTAATGGCAAAGTCAAAGAAGTTAATGTATATGATATTTTGACGTCGATTTTGTCGCTTCACGTTGCGTTTATAAGGTCAGTGTATTGTATACTTTTCCTATCGCGTAAATCCTTCATTGCTCATGTCAAATCCATGTCAAAGTCACTGAAGTTGTATATATTTTGACGTTAAATTTGACGCTTTACGTTCGGCTTTTTTAAAAGATTTGCACGATAGAAATTTTTGAAACGAATAGAACTATTGAAAATTAACAAAAATATTACGGAAAATTTAAAAACCCACGAAATATTTTTTACTCGTAGCAGTCGAAGGAGATTAAAATCTAATGGAGGCCGCACGCAAAACAAAAAAGTGAAGACCATTTATTTGAATTCAATTGACCGTTCTGTGTCCTATTCTTGTCTTATGATAGTTCTTATTTGTTTGCTCGTGAAACATAGAGTTGCCAAAGCGTTGTTATATTTTCCTATTAATAAAATAATATCAATTTTAATTTAAGCCTAAAAAACGTCTCATAAATACTGTTAAAAAAAACATTACAACTGAAATTAAAAAATAATTCACTAAAATAAATAAAAAATTAACACGCGTTTTTTTAAACTCCACATTTCCCGTTTCATTTTGTTAATATCATAAGCATCACAAGCAAAATATGTCAAAACGTAATGGCTGCCGGTTGTTGACAACATTTCAGTAGTTCGTTGTTTTGCTGGTAAACTAAAGTA
>JAOTAV010035474.1:0-19100 GCA_026546445.1 Cyclargus thomasi
AGAACCCAAAGCATACGCTACTACGAAAATTATATCAATCATCATCATCGTCATGGCTACTATGGCTTCATTCATATACCCACCATTATTCAAGATAATTATTCCGTAGCTTGTTGAGCGATTTGTCAGTTCTATGGCGCGCTACACACCTTAGACGCCGACGCCGTCGACATTTGTCAACAACATTTTGTCTGGCGCCTAAGGTGTGCAGTAGAGCACTTTACAAATAGTATATATATATAGAACAAAATAAACTAGTTATTCCCTGCGACGCTACTCGTGGTTTATTCGATATTAAAATGTACCCTATGAGCTAATTCAAGATAACAGCTAATTGCATGCCAAATTTTATCGAATTTGTTTAGTCGTTTAAGCGTGAAGAAGTAACAAATATCACACTCACAAATTCACAAAGTTACTAACTTTTAAATTTATAATATTAGTAGGATAATATATTTGCTGTAGGGGAGCCATGATTTTGCACGAATGGGCCAAAACATCGACAGCCTCACAGAAAACTGACGTTTCGTCCAGTAAGTGAGTTTACCGGTGGCCCAACTTCCCGAATCGTCTATCCCTATTCCCATTTCAGGGTGCATGCGCTATACAAGTTGAATTGCGTTGCTTGTCATATGAACTTGGACGTCTTGTTGGTACAAACGTCATTTTGATACGAATAAAAAAAAGTATTTTACTGTAATAGTACGATCAGGGGCGTGCACAGCATTTATCAACAAGCTAAGCACAACAGCGACTGAGAAGGTAGCGTAACTCAAAAAGACAAAGTATGTCTTTTATTATTAGGTACAATCTGCGATATATTCGGTTTCATGTATGCCAGCAGAGGTTCTTTTTTTTTCGAATAGGGATACTCTACCGGTCCCTCTTAGAGGACCCATTTAACTCATCGGTGAATTGACTGCCGTGTAGCCACTGGCTTTCGAACGATCGCTACACGGCAGTCACTTCACCGATGCGAACCGACGGCAAAGCGTTTGCGTGATTTAGAGTGGTGATAGTGACATCTATTGAGCGAGAATCACAACTTCCGAATACTTCGTCCCGAGTCATGCCGTAGGACGGCCATAGTCACGACCTACGCGTGTGTGCGTCGCGACCACTGTACGGACACTAAGGCATTGTGAATCAAAGCCGCATGAGCCGTGGAATCGTGGCCGCGTCGCGCTATTTATAATTGCTTTGAAATAAATATAGGTTTTAAAGGTAATTATATTTAGTTCATTGTTTTATTTAATAACTTAATTCTTCTACTAATAATTAAAATTAATCTGTGAATGGCAAGTAATGCACTGCATTTATGCTTATAGGGAGCGCACGCCCTTGAGTACAATTATACCCGAGGGACGTTGTTCTGTCGGTCTTTTACACTGTGGCTGAGTACCTCGCCTTACACTCATTGGGATAATCCTGTGCCACCACTGCGCATTCCCTATTCTTTCATAAAAAGGCCGGCAATGCACATGCTACTCTTCGGATGTTACATGTGTCTACGGGCGACGGCAGTTGCTTTCCATCAGGTTATCCGTCTGCCCCTCCCCCTTTTTAAATAACATAAAAAATATATCATGCCTAGTGGTTCTCTATAGGTAAAGGCATTAGAATTTTGGATAACTAAAAAGGGTGAAATTATTATTTTTAACAAAAAATTAAAACCGACTTCCAAAAGAAAAAACAAAAAATAAGAAACTAAAAATTCGGTCGTTTTTAATTTTTTGTTAAAAATAATTAGCGATATATTTATTACAGATGTTGCTTGCCTCTAGAAGCACGCAAAAGGATATACCGCGTAAACCATATATTTTTCCTGGTGGTGCTACGAAATAGATCTATGAATATATCTATATATTAATACGCGAGCGGAAAATTTTGTACCCCTTTTGACGAAAGACGCGTAGATGTAAAAGTATGAAATTTCTCCCAGTTATAGTTGATATGGAGCGTGGAATACCAATATTATTTTTAAATGTTTTTTTTAATATTTTTAATAAATAAAACGCTACTTACGCTACCATACGCACACTACAATATTTTGACATGACTCGATAATCATACACGAAATTCTCTTTTCTTTATGGTTGACGTCTGTAATTTTTTTTACATAATGTTAAATGGCCTGGTAACTGAGACCTTAATGCCAAATTGGAGTCTGTGATTTAATTGAGAATATTTTAATAGCTAATATATAATACCTCTACACGATGGATTTAAAGATTTATCGTCGAATATCGACCACCTGGCGATCTAATAATAAAATATTCTCGGCGAAATAGGGAATTAGAATAGAATAGGATTAAGGAAGTTGGGCCACCGGTAAACTCACTGGACGAAACACAGCACAACGTCGTTTCACGTCAGTTTTCTGAGGGCGTGGTATCATTCCGGTCGTGCCGGCCCTGAAGCATGGCTCTCCCACGGAAAGTATTCATCAAAAACCATGGCACATTGCATGCCGTTCATGTAGAGCACAGTGGACATCATACACCATAACCACTACCATAACCACTGGCAGTGGCCTATAGTGGGCCATCTCACTAGGCCATGATGACCTACTATAGGCCGCCGCCAGTGTAGTGGTTATGGTGTATCATGGCCTAGTGTGACAAGATGTACGTTTTCAGATTGATGGAATAAGTACTGGATTCATCGAAAGACTGGTATGCAATTTCGGACCAACAGGAAACGTGCACGGCAAACCTGTGTACATTGTTGGGTTTCCGGCAACCCAGTGTCCTGATAACATGATACCTGACACAGAGTTCAACGGCCTGTGCACATATAACGCCGAAATTAAAGGTACAAACATAAAAATTAACGAACATTAATTCTTTAACATGAAAAGAACCATCATAAAAATAGATTTTGATGAGTTGACGGACCTATGCCATTTGGTCGGTAAATGTCATTTTTAATGTTATTTTTAGGGGGCAAGCGAGCAGTCGGGTTAACCTGATGGAAAGTAGTTGCCGTCGCCCATGGACAGTCTCAACATCTGAAGAGTCGCAAATGCGTTACCGGCCTTTATGAGGGTATAGGGAATGGGTATAAGTGGAATTACACACTTTTTTCGATTAGCACAACGCCGTTTCACGCCAGTTTTCTATTAGGCTGTGGTATCACTCCACGCCGGCAGGCACATTTGTAATTTTTTGTAATGTCATTTCCATGTTAGTCGTGATGCAACGGCTGGATTTGACATAAAGCGACTAAGTTATTTTAATTCGTTATTTGGTTATGAATAAACTTCTCTGATAATATACTAATTATGTGATGTAAAAATATAGTACGATATTCAACTGGTCATTTCACATCACTCTATTAATATGAAAATAACTCATAGTAGTTTATTTGACATGATACATCAACTCAAGATGTATATCGTGGAGAGTTAGGCCCGTAATTATAGTCAAGGCTTATACTTAAGAGCGTGATTAGAAATTTTGAGATGCTGTTTTCATTACTAATTAAAGAGACCTTTATGAATGAAAACAGCATCTCAAAATTTTTTGATTGGTCGCTGACTACATTTACGGGTTTCGCTTTAGAAAACAAAAGGTTTAATCTTTTATATTACTTTGAAGAAGAATATGATGCTAGTTCGGCATAAAATTTCGGTCCCATGGGACCGTGTCTTTGTTTATTACAATCGCGTTTCCAGTTTCAACAGACAAAGCTAATAACGGGACAATAATATAAATTCCAATGTAAATGTGAATACGTAAATATAATTTAGAGGACTAAAGTTTTAACGACATCAATAAACTGTGATGGTCTAAAATTAAAATTTAAAATTGAGAACCAAAATAGTAATAAATGTACACAACGCCTTTTGAACATTATTATATCCATATTGCCTTGGGTATAATATGGTGTGGGTTTACTCGATTACTACGCTAAGCAGCGCTTTATGAAATGTTACAAAATGAAGATATTAGCTTAAAATGGCTTTTGTTTTTTTCTGGTATATGTAATGTTATTACATTTTTTAATACATTACTAAAACAGAAATTATATCTTTATCTTCATATTAGACCATATAAAGTCTTCGCTACGAAATATGAGGGCACAATAGTCGCGAACCACTGCCCCGAATTGAGAACCCGTGCCTAATTAATTGGCAGACCAAGCTAGTATGCTGATTCAGAAATATTTTCTAAAGGAGATTTGACGTATTTGCCATATCAGACGCGCACGGTGATTCCGCGTCATTTTGCTGTGCGAAGCATGCTTACAATGGCTACGCTCGGTAATCGCATCGTTTCGTCACTGTATTACTTTGTTTGTGACACTGTTGTCCTTTTTTAAACTCGGCATACTGGTTTGTTTTGCAACTGTGCTCGTTACCGCGCACCCACTTAAAACGTAGAGAAGGACCTAATGCAATATTACCCCCTAAATTTTATATTCTTCATGCACAAACTATCATTAGTATGGCTTACAGAACCTTTCTCTACATATTTTACAGATCAAGATAATTATGCTAGAAAAATGGAAAATAGAAAAAGACGTCCTGGGCATGAATTCAAAGAAATTAAATATAAAAGGACCGGCCGTATTGGTAAATAAACACATTCTTAATGGCTAGTACTATATATCCATATATATTGCTTTAAAGTATTTACTAAAAATGTGAACGTAATACATAATGATTAAGTGACTTTCTAACTCACACAACTGCAAGACAATAACCCTATGTCAAGACGAACTTCCAAGTCCCAACGGCTGGAAAATAGTCCTTTGTATTAAAGATGATTAGTGAATTTGATAAAATTTTCGTACTGCTAAATAATATATATCATTTTGCGTAGGATTACATAGAAATAGGACAACAGCGATAATATTCTCCACAATAATTCTGCCGTATATAAATGATATATGATTTACACTCTAGGGACATTCACATGTTAGCAGTAGTAAATGTTACTACTCACCAGCATACTTACAAACTTTTACCAAACAGGCTTATAGGTCGCTAAAAATCGTTAAACAAAAGTGTCTATTCAACCGATCTTACACTTTAGTTACGTCTCGGAACCTATCAATGAGTTTTATTACTTTCAGTGGCAATAAAACGGAGCAATACCGAATCATATGATGAGGAGTCGAGTACAAAGGAATCTGAAAACGATTATCGGCCAGAAGAAAAAGGACATTCGAGGATCCATAATAATCACAATCATAAAATACACTTTGACCCCATTCACCCTAATGCAAATCTAGATTGGAAAAAATCCGAAGCACATGTTACCACAACACCACAGTCAGTAAGATCAACTCATAGAAGACATAACTTTGATAAAAAATGTACACGAAAAGTTAACTCAAATTTTAATCTAAACAGTGCTACTAGAAGAGCACCTTACGATCTTAAATTAAATTTATGTACTCGAGGTCTTAAATTATCATCTCTATTGAATTTATGCCCATGCTATACTCAAAAGAATCAATGTACATCTCCAACTGCTGAAACGACTTTATGTAACTATAATGCAGAAGTAAAACACTTAGACGTGACTAAACATAAAAATGTTGTCGCCAGACGAAGTAACTTTTTGATAAACTTGACGAATAATGTTCCAAAAAAATATGACAATGGTTATAATTTCGAAGATTTTTTCAATCTGTCACCACGAGTGTGGAAGTCTATACAACCACAAATAAATATTAATACTGCTTTGTCAACCCCGAGCT
Source organism: Cyclargus thomasi (assembly GCA_026546445.1). Taxonomy (NCBI): domain Eukaryota; kingdom Metazoa; phylum Arthropoda; class Insecta; order Lepidoptera; family Lycaenidae; genus Cyclargus; species Cyclargus thomasi. The sequence goes on from JAOTAV010035474.1 coordinate 5,710, forward strand.
ACAGGTGGGTAACTATTGTTCACTCATCAAAAAAATATATTTATTTAGTAAGCGTACTTTACATTACCTAAATTATAATTTTCATGCTTTCCAGTGAAAGGCTAAGGCGAGAAACAGAATCGTATACATCTGAGCCATTTTGGAAAATCAATCACCCCAATAAACAACTAAAAGAACTAAGATACACTACTATAACAAACAGAAGAAATAAAAAACGTCCAAACACACCACAACTTTCTCAAACCAAATCTTCAAGAACCACGGAATTTATAACGATAAGTAAAGATCCAACACAAGTGAATAACAAACGTTTAACCGAAAAGTACTTATCTTTTGATGAATTACTCCACCTAAGAAAATCGACAACCGAAGATATAAATTTCCGACGTGGGAATAAAGAAAGCGCAGCTAGAGCAGGTGAAGAATTCTATGAAGAAGAAACGAAGCCGGCAAATTTACCAAACTATACTCTAACGACTGGATTCACTCATGTAAAATATTGTACAAGAAAGTTGACTTGTACTTGGACTGCAGCTTTTTTGACGGACTCCGAAGGAAATCCAAAAGGTCTCAATAATGCAGTTGGTATAGGAAATGCCTACGGCAGTCGCACTCCTCCTGGATACGTCGAAGGTTGCACGCGCACTTCTACATGCACACGAGATTTTATGTATAGAAATAAAGGAGTCGAACTCAGCACTGTTTCTACAGAAGACCCAAATGCACATGACGAGGACTATTGCGAACGTCGATCGTTAAATAAAAGACACATTCCCAAACTATTTACATCTCATCGTAATAGTCAGTTCAACAAAAGCAACTTCACAGAAAATATTATATTTAACACAAGGGTTGAAAGTAGCAGAAAGAAACCAAATAATACTAAAATACGAACTTATCGAAATGTACAAAAGAAAACCGAAAATTCTATGTCCTACGGAGAATTGTATTATTTGGTTGTTAAAAGACTTCTAGAGTCCTGGAAATCTAACAAGAAACAATTGCCACATAAAAAATGTATGTGTAGCAACAGTAAAACAACCCAAATTGATTTTTCGTTTATTTTGGTTTCAACTTTATATTTATTTTACACACACTACTAATTTAATAAAATGTATGAGAAGAAGCATATACTATTATTGAACAAGCTAATGTGAATAAAAAAAGATTATTATCAAGTTTAAAATCAGATCTGCTTAATGCGCAATAATGAATTTCCCGTAATTTTAACTGTCGTAAATCGGCTGCTATTTTCCTCAGCAAATCAAAATAATGCACATATTTAACACTATTTCTTTTTTCTATAACATTATAGTTATTTGTGTGGTTTTTGTAATTTCGCTTAGATCTTTTATTTTTCATCGTCCTGTTTTCTCTGTGCGCTAAAAATATACAGTTATTGTTTCGTAATAGATCCCAAAATTATATTTTTTAAAGTTTTAAGTGCATTTTTAAACATAGTTATACCTATTATTTACTTTGAATAAAAATTACTTGATGTTGGGTTTTCTTCTGTGACACCATCTTTAAATAATTCATCTTCTAGTACTTCGTCTAGAAAGTTACGAGTTCTTGCATTCTTACTGAAATTTTCAAAAGCAATATCAGACGCAGGCATATCTATCGAATCATAATAGGATTCTGTTGCTTCTTTTTCTGAATTTTCCTCGGTTTCGTCTTCTTCTGGGAAAAATAAGTGGCCACTAAATTCGCTGTTTACGTTTACTTCACCAAGTGATGCTTGTATTTTAATTGGTTTAATGTTATTGTACGTCGGAGTGTCAGCGTAAGGATTATGCGTTGTAGTAATCGCATCTAAAAAAAGTGTTAATACATTTTCGATTAATATCTAAACAATCTAAAGAAAGTATGGATATTATAATACCTATATTTACGTTCCGTTTATGAAACGATAAAAAAATAAAATAACTTGCGGTAGTTGCAAGATTAATGTCTGTACAATTTTGCAACACCGAAGTTTAGCTAATATGTCTTCCTTGCCTTTAAGGCGAGGAAGGCGTATTACCTTAGGTTTACCATTACTCTAAATATTTTTCAGCAATAAAAAATAATAAATGAGAAATAAAAAGTAAATACCACTTTTTCTAAATATGATTGCTTCCACCAAATTAGCCAGGAGAGTTGAATTCATGTGATCACTTTCGGTCACAGATAAAGTCGTTATTGGTATCTTCTTGCTATATATCTGCTGAACTACAGCTTCTACATAATCGTCTGAAGGGGAACTATCTAAACTAGATGTCTTAGTAGAATATAAAAAATCCCTTACAAGCTGTTCAGTATTAAATTTATTTTTAAGAATGCGAATCAATTCTTCTACCGCTACTACATCTTTGCACTTTGAAGTGATCTGTGTTATTTCTGTCGATGCAGTAGAAGTTTCAAATAAATGAGAAAAGAGGTCAAAAGAGTCTGCGAAGTCATTATCTGCCCGATCTAGCAGTGTTACATTATTAGATGATTTTATTTTGGTATGGTTGGTTTCACTGTTATTCTTAACTTCATCTATCGTAGGTAAAAAGTATCTGGTTCTTAGCATATTGGCTTTTGATGAGACTGTATGATCTTCTGAAAAATAAACATTAGTGTTACAATTTATGTAATATCTTTCATTTATATGAATTCATTTATAATCCACGATAATTTTCTTTAAATAGTAATCTACGCAATTTTATGACATTCATATCTTACCGGGCTCGTCAATGTCTCTGCTACATAACGATGGATATCCAGAATCACATGAATAGTTTTCAGGGCATTTGGAACAGGGCTCCCCTGCCGCGTAAACTTCTCTCCCTGGGTAATTACCCGAGGGAGAAAAATTACATACAAGCCTGTACACAGTTTTCTTTTCACCTCTTAATTTTTTTTCACTTTCCTAGAATATATGAGCCCATTTTTGACTGTTGTTTATTTGTAATTGAAATTTCTTTAAATTTTTAAAGCTACCAGAATTACTGAGATTTTATATAGGTACGGATTTATCGTTATGCATGATACCCATTGATTCTCCTACACGTGTAAGGTTTTCAATATAATGTTATTATTGTCTTAACAGCCTTACATTTTTAGCTTTTCTATTAACAATAGCTGGAATATGACTATTAATCGTATGAAGATATCGGAAAATATAATGGTTAAAATGTTATAAATTAAACAACTCCTCTTTAGTAAATAAAATATGAAAGAATATCATAAATTAAATAAACATAATAATATATTATTATCTAATATATAAAAATCAATCGAGTTTTCTGACGTTATGACTCCAGAACGCATGAACCGATTTTCACATATTTGGATTCGTTGGAAAGGTCTCGAGCTCCGTATGGTCCTATAAAATTCAGGAAAAATTCAAGAGAAAAGCAGGAAAACTTGTAAACTGGTAAACGCAAAAATTAACGCAGACAAAGTCGCAGGCAAAAGGTAGTATTTACTAAAAATTTCACCCCTCCGCATCCTACCGCAGTGATGGTATCCCAGACTAGTCGTGTAAAATAATCGTAGTGCTGCAAACCTGTTCCTGAAGATCTGCAATATAAAGAGTTTTTATAATGATATAATTATTTTTAACAAAAAATTAAAACCGACTTCCAAAGGAAAAAACAAAAACAATAAAAGAGAAACTAAATTTCCATGCATTTTATACAATGCGGTTATACAAAGTTTTTAATTATTTCCATACATTTTGTTTAGCGATTCTACAGAGAAAGAAGCGCAAACGTTTACGGCTTTCCTAACCCCCCTGATACGCCCCCAGGGGGGTTATTATGGCCTCTTATTCCCAGCCAAGTTTCAGCCAGTCAGCAGTCACGTGACACTAAATACGTGAAATTTGACGTTCCCTAATGTCACCAACATGTTTAAAATCCATTCATAGACAACCAAACTAGTATTAATTCAGTTCTAATAAGACATTGTAATACAAAAAAGAACGAGGCAATTGCTGGCCGTATAATGAATTGCCTGGAACCATGCATGTTTGTAATGGTCATAATAGCCCCCCAGTGCCGTGCCGCATAAAGTACGTGCCGCGTAGCACCACTACGAGAGGCAGGCGTACTACGAGATACAAGCGTAGCACTACTACGAGACGCTGGCGTAGCACTGCTACGTTACAATTTACGGCGCTACTATAGCTGAAATGCACGTCTCTGCAATGATTTCTAAAAATTATCTTAATTATATATAATTATATATTCTTACGGTTGATAAGATGAAAGTAAGCTGGTATTCATATTCAGTAGCTCGATGTACCACAAATCCACCAATACGTGTGGACTCAATCCAGGCGACTCGCCCTTTATTGTTGCTACGTTTTGGCCAACACTTATGTTTACTGTGAAATAAAGTATTATACTCGTAAATACTCTTAATTTTTTTCAATAACTATCTTTTGCCCGCTTTTTTTGTTACAAATTTTAAGACGTCTATAGGCTTATGCCCATATCCTTGTTACTCGATTTACAATTTTATTTTGTTCGTACCAAGATTAACATCTTATCTCAAATTATGTTAAGTCCATTACGCTGTAGACTTTTTTTAATATACTCTCGTCTTGACCAATAATATGAGTATTGATAATCTCTTGAAGTTAGAATTTTTCTAAATCCTTTCTTACCGTCATTACATCTATCTACATATTAGTGCAATAGTTCTCAAGATAAATTAAAGTATATTTTAATAGTTAAAATACAAAAGAAAAAAAATAAGCCTCAAAGTTCTTCTTCGTGTTATTTACCACAAATTGAATCGTTACTTAGCGACAACAGTAATTTTTGCGTTTAGATTTAGCAACTCAGTGAATCTACATAAAATTAATATTTGATTGGAAACTAATAAGCGAAAATTTTACCGTATCCTGCTCAGAAGTTCTCGTTCGACTCTCTCGATCCACTTTGTAACGATTCATATCGCTAATTGAGCCTCGAATGGGATTTGTAAATATCTATGGATTACTTTGAAAGGATCATGATTTGCGGAAGTTTTATTAATAACTTGGCAAATGAGGTCGATGAGCAAATATTTCGAAAAATCAAGTTAATAACTAATATTAAGTACTTACATTATTATTTCTGTGTGTAAATCCAAATTAGCTTCTATTTTTGTTAGCCAAAATCCAATAGAAAAGCATGAGTTTTTTTTGCACAATGCACACGGTGACTTTTTGTAGCAAAACGTGAGATTGCATATCGCTACTATAGCTTCTAAGTCGCATATACAACGAGCAATTGTAATAATGGAAACTAGCGAATGTAGCGATGCAAACGCGTGACCGCAACAATGCCGACGCGGGATTGAAGCAAAACGTATATGCATATTGTCACCTGTGGCCTGTCGGGCCAAATTCCGATTTTTAAAGGTGATAACGGGGAGAAAAACGGAACGAGGAATTTTGACCTTGTCTCGTTACTGAAAGACATATGCATCGGGTTTGAAACACAAAAGCATTACGATTGCATCGCTACAAAAAGTCGCCAAGTGCTAGGGTCCATACATAGAAACCCTATTACTATTACTTACCTAAATCACGGCAGGTATCTTCAACATTTCGTGACTCACACTGGTCCGCCCATCTTTGCGCCGATAGTGATAACTCGTCATTCCATTCCTATATTAATTATACAGTATTATTTTCATTATATTATATTTCCGATTTTTAAGGCTCAACTCACCTTGAGCGTTTCATGCAAAAAAGGTATCATATTATGCCCTTTCCCGGGACTCAAGGTACCTCCGTGTTGGGCGTCAAGAGGCACAGGCAGAACACACACAGACAGAAACACTTCCGCATCTATACCTAATATTATATAGTATGGAAGTATGAATTATGGATATTTCTAAAGTGCTTTCAATAATAATTTACCAGTTTTATCATTCTCTCGGCACCTGGCAACGATCGTATTTCTCCGGAAGCGACTTTATTTCTCCTTGAGTTTATTTTATCTAAAACGAGTTGTTTATCCCTTGGACTAGTTATTATTTCTTCATAATCAATACAATTCGGAGAAGGACCTGAAAACTTTAATACAACAACAGCCTCAATAAAACAGGTAATAAAGTTTCGTCGACTCGTATAGTGTGTACTTAATATAACCACAATATAACTCAAGGTGGGTTTTTTGTCGCTATGCGTACTTAGCAGAATTTGTGGCCTACTTACGTCACCTTCTTCCTTATCTTTATTAGTTCTACTTACATTTGAAATGAGAACGAATAGGTAGGTACAGCAGGAAAACAAACATATAAAATTGTTGCTATTTAATCATCGTTTTTCACGTTCCTATTCCAGGGAATACGTTTTACCTAGGTAACGCATAATTTGTTTGAGTGCTATAATCAAACCTTTACCTTTCGTGTCTCGGATTGATTAACCTAAAATATTTATTTTTAGATTCCATTGAAGATTGTAGCTGTCATATCTTTGTACTCTGTGAATAATGTACTTACTTACCTTACAAAGTGTATGTTCAATACTGTCGCCACAAATGTTATCCTTGCAGAAGTCAACAGCATCTTGATCAGTCCTAATGACAATAAGAAAGCTTGATAAATACAAGGAAAATTTTATTGACCAAGTCATCATAAAATTCAACGCATAGTGTGTTGACTAACTAAAATACTCTAAACTATTAAATAAAGTCACATAAAAGTTACATTAAATCATGAAACTAGGTGGCAATGCATAAATTTTGCGTCGGCAATATCTCTGCTGTGTACCATGTGTTTATAGTCAAGCTTTTATTTCTGATGTAAAAAAACAAATGTCAAATTAACAGCTGATTTTGATAATGACGTTGACGTATTTTAGAACCTTAAAAAAACAAGTGATTCTAGTGTTTGTTTGTTAATTTGGTACAAATTGATAAAAATTTCCGAAAGGTTACGCAGGTTAATTATTTATCTTTGTGTCGTTGTACATCAAAGTTCAGAAAAAATTGAAGCGAATTATTTAATGCAAAGAATGAGTCGTTTGTCTGCACTTATCGGACCAAGCATTTTAAATGCCGACTTGTCGAAACTTTACGAAGAATCTCAAAAACTTCTTGATAATGGAGCTGATTATTTGCACCTTGACGTTATGGATGGACATTTTGTCCCAAATTTGACTTTTGGACACCCAGTTGTTAAATGCTTACGAGGAAAAATTAGGGAAGCATTCTTTGAAACTCACATGATGGTTTCAAATCCCGAACAGGTATTGAACTATTTATTCATCATAAAACTGATTCTTCCGATGAATCTCAACTCATTTTCGTCTTTTATTTTAGTGGATCGCACCAATGGCTGATGCAGGTGTAAATCAGTATACTTTTCACATTGAACCTGTGGACAATGTAGAAGCTGTATGCCGAAAAATTAAAGAGAATGGCATGAAGGTAGGTAATTTTAAAACTGTTTAAATTATAAGATTTTGTTTTAAAAAAACAATTTGTTACAGGTAGGTTTAGCCATCAAACCAGGAACACCAGTAGCAGATGTTGAGAAATACATATCTATGTCTGACATGGTGCTCATTATGACAGTGGAACCAGGATTTGGTGGGCAAAAATTTATGGAAAATCAAATGACAAAGGTTAAATACTTAAGAGAACAATATCCTTTGCTGAATATAGAAGTAGATGGTGGTGTGGGGCCTTCTACAATAGACTGTTGTGCTAATGTAAGTTAACAACTATGTATGCAGCTTATGGACTTTGACGTCAATCAATATTGTATTTCTCTTTCTGACTACTTTAAAGGCTTGTAACTTTGTTTTCAATTTTATCAAAAAACTGATTGGACAACATCCGTTTTTCAATGACAAATTTAAAGAATAAAAAACCATGCATATTCCCTATTGAATTAGTATTTAGGTTACTGTGACCTATTGTATTTTCAAACTACTTGTACTAGATAATTGATTCATAAAATGGTGTTTCCAGGCTGGAGCCAACATGATTGTATCAGGCACAGCTGTTATCGGGGCACAAGATCAAGCTGCAACAATCAAATTGCTAAGAAGCTCAGTACAAGGTGCAATTGAAAAATATACTCAATAAATGAAACATGTCAAGTAAATAGGAAGATAATAGAGAGATTGTACAGGACCAAATTGTTGACACAAAATATTTTTATATTTCTTTTTGAAATAAGGGTTTATTAAATAAAACTACACTTTTCAATCAAATTTACTTAAGTCTATATTACCAGCACTGTTGTTTATAATATCATTCTTGTTATTCTTATAAGAGAATGATGTGCTAAGAGCTATTCCACTCTCCTTAAAAACCATAGGTTCATTATTAGCTTTCATTTTTGTTCTCAATCCAGAAAGTGCTATGAGAATAGCTTCCTCTGTGCGAATAGTTCTTGATCCTTGACTTGGTAGCACATTGATGTAGTGATTAAATAACAAGCTTGCTTCATCAACTTGTAACAATTCATCAGTTTCCAAAGCTGCTTCAATTCCATGTAAGCCACCAAATACAATGAGTGCATGATTGTATTTTATTTCCTTTTCAGGTATTTCATCAATTGATGTCCCTCTATCCGATGTCCCAATTGTCATATCATAACTACAATTTAACAAATATTAGGATACCAAAGAGCTTAATTAACTTGTAAAATAAATAGATATTTATTTTTACCTTATTACTAACATAGTTATTTTAAGGGCTCACTAAAATTTACTCAAACTTGCATAAGCCAGTAAAACTATTTTGTGATATTTTTACTTACCCATCTTTGTAAGGACACTGTGTAAAAACTTGGCCAAGTGTATTTGCTATTCTCACAGTATATCCCCAATATACTCCAGTTTCTGCTCTAGGTGTTTGTAAACTAACAATTTTCCCCTTAAGCTTCTTGCTGCCCTCCATGACTGGAAGCATCCTTACTGTAACTCTAATTCCAGGATTTAGTAGTTTATCAGTAGATACATCTTTCAGTAATCCAACATTGACCTGGGATCCCTTACCAGGCTTAACATTTTTATTCATGGTTATTCCTTCCCTGCATCAAGAATAGAATTTAAAGATTGGAAAAGAATAAACAAGTTATGCTAACTATACTGCCTTCCTCAAGCTAAAATGCTGTTATGTACAAAAAGGACTTTTTGAGTTATGAGCGAAAAATGCAACAATTTTTATAAGGGCTTGCTACTTCATAAAGTGAATATTAATTTTAACTTTAATAACATGTTGATAGAGCTTTTTTTCTGATTATGATGGCATCAAAATATTAAGCTTGACCAGATGTTGGTTAACAGCATTTAAGCTTGAAGACGTGGTATAAAAAATCAGTACAACATACTACCTAAACTTGAAATCATTGGACGTACGTAAGTGATGAGGTGCATCCAGAGGGTTAAGCAGGCCTGCAAATTCTAAATCTTTATGAAGGGGAAAGAAATGTTTACGCAGGTATTGTGGACATTCTAAATATTGTAAAATGCGAGCCAACTGAACGCAGCTCTTTCTTGCAACAGTGACACCATCTACACTCTCTAACTTTGACTTCTTTGTATTTAATTTTTCTCCAATATCGTCGTAAATAATAATTTCGTCGACACAAAATACACAAGCCGCCCGAGCTATTTGTCCAGCTAAATATGTACGTAGTTCTGGAGATTGAGCATTCTCCAAGATGGAACCAGGTACTGCTATACTTATTGTCGATATTTGTGAATTTTTTGTTTCTTTAGCGACTTCCTCCTTATTTTTTTCTTCCAGTTCTTTTTCTAGAGCAATTCTTTTTTCTCGTTTAACAATTTTTTCTTCATTTCTTTGACGCTTTAGTGCTTTCTTTTCTTGATTTATTTCTCTCCAACTCTTTCCTGGCGGTTTACTAGGGAGTGGCAGCGACATGTCGCTTTTTATTGCTTTTTTATTAATATGAAAACGTTATTTTATTTACGAAAACATAAACCCATACTTTTTAACTATTTTGACAACGTTGAAATTTCGAGGTTAGATATTTTTTTAAGAACTTCTTCGTCATCACCTTGGTCATTTGGTTGACTGGCAAGTGACAACCGGTTGCAAGTGACGCGACGTTGAAACTGGACCTCCGTGAATAATTGTGTTCTATCAACTGGAATTTTCTGAAGGACCATGAACATTTAAACAACTCTAGGAACTTTAGCAACATCCTATAAAACTAAAGACTATGTACTAGTGACTAGACTAAACTTAAAGACCTTAAGGCCCGGTTTACATTTAATTAACTACAGTAGCGAGCTACCAAGACGGTCAGCTAAAAATTAAGTAGTAAGTATTAAGTGACGTTTAAACGTAGGCAAGTTAAGTAACCATAAGTTGCTGGTTCGATAACAAGATAAGTCTCCATAAATTGCTCAATAACTGTCTAGAAACTAATTACATTTAATATTTTACTCAACTAAATACCTATTTGACTAAAATTTTTGATAAATTAAATATTATAATATGAAATGTACTAAACTCAAACGTCTACACTCTGGTGAGTTAAGTTAGCGGGGTGCGGGAGACACGAGAGGGGTGGCACTTCGCACTTAACTCGCCGAAAAATAGGATCGCGTTCTATTTAAGTCAATTAAGTTAATTGACAACTTACAACTTAATTCGATTTTGCCGTTCAAACGTCAAAAATAACTAAACTCGCTGATCGCGCAAGTTTACTTGCAACTTAACTAAATGAAGTGTAAATCGGCACGAAGTGATGATGTTATATAGTGTCCATCAGTGTGTGCTCTTGCGTACTACAAGTTGAGCTCACATCTTCCCCTACCCTCATCCCCATGTCATAATCCATTTGAAAAGATAGCCGATAGGAAAACTGTTAACTGAAACTGGATAATATGTTTCGCAGGGCTTTTTCACCTAACTAAGCCAGCGTTATGAATTACTACCGCTTACCAAACTTGGAAACAATATTTTTCCAACGCAGGAGCAAGTGCTTAAACCCACGATCTCCAGATGTTCAAGACGAGCTACTCGAAGCATGACCTTAGGTAGTGCATTGCTAAATTGCTAATGCACATATGGTAAGTTGTAGACTGAAGAGCATTTTCCTATTTTACAATAAGGGGCACACACGTAGTCAGGACTATAAATAGATTATAAATAGTGTCCGACCGAAATAAGTTTTTTATTTTCAGCTGAAACTAGAACCGAATCTTCGGCTCCGACCCTAGTTTCGGCCGAAGCCGAAACTGATATTTGTAGATTAAAAAATCGTTATTAACCTATAATAACGTAAGCGTATAATGCGTCACTTATACCTTATTACCGATAATAGTTTTAAAAGGAATTTTGGAAATTGAATTATAAAGCTGTCTTAAATTGGTAGAAGTATTTTAGCTAGTTTTTGCCGACGACTTCACTTGCGTGGAATTTGAAAATTATTTAAAATACGAATATTCTTGAAACCTAATCTAGAAAACTGATTTTTTCCTAGACCAAAAGTAACCTATGTTACTCTTCATCTTTTCAACCAAGTCTTTGCCAAAAGTTAAGTTGATTGCTTCACTAGGGCGTGAGTCGTGATTATGAAGATAACTGTATTCTAAAATAGACAGTAAAGATATAATTAATAAATGTTATTTAATACTTATTTAGTTTTTTTAATAATTTTTTTGTTTTTACTTTCGGAGTCAGTTTTAATTTTTGAAAAATAGTTTGACCCTTTTTAGTTATCTAGTTAACGACTAGGCATGATGCATCTCAATATATATTTTGGTTACGTTTGGGAGAAGTATTCTAAGCATATGATTAGAATCCTTCCCATTAAACCAAATTGTGTAGGGTGTTCTGGTGTATAGGGTTCATAATGTTATGACACATTGTGTGATGGCAACATTTACTTTCAGTTCCTAAAAAGTAAAACAACGCCAAAAACTACAAACTTGAAGAATTACGTCTAAAACTCCAAACTTAAGAAATCACGAGTCCTCTCAGCACCTTCGGTATTAAAGTGTACCATGGTACAAAATCTTAATCTTACTACTTAGGACGCTTCTAAAAAATATATAAATAGGTTCCTATACAAGTTTCCCTACCTTCCCTTAGATTACTTATCCATAGACATAGGCTTTAAAATAATGAAGATTGTGTACGGAAATAGGCTGATGCCTCACCAAATTCTAAAACAGGCACGATTAAAGAATAAAAATTATTTAATACTTTTTAGTTTATTTTTTATTGCTTTTGTTTTTTTCCTTTGGATGTCGGTTTTAATTATTTTTTTAAATTATAATTTCACCCTTTTTAGTTATCCAAAATTAAAATGTTATACTTATAGAGAACCGTAAGGCATGATATATTTTTTAATGTTAATTAAGGGGCAAAGCGTTTTTAATAAACGGCGCAATTAATAATAACAACGCCGTTCCGCACCCACACAAAGTTGTATTTATTTTCTTTTGCTACTTTACGAGCTGCGGCGGGCAGTTGTTTGTTCGCTGGATTAAGATGCTCACAGACGTAGATGGGATTTTTCGTTTGATTTGCGATACCGGAATGCGACGAATTGAGTCTGTCAATGTTGTGTGTTTTATTGAAAATGTTAGCTGCAGCAATAAAAGAATCGCGGGCCAAGGGGCTCCGGAGGCATTTATTGTATTGATCTAGGCCTGTTCGACTTCTTGATCAACTTAGCGACGCGATGATAATTGAGTATTTCGTGATCCGGTAGGTCATGCCCTATGGTTTTTGCCAGTTGGTGCACAACCGTCTTTAGATTTTCTCCTGTGTGTTTTGGTACACACTGGATTTTAATGTTGCAATCGCGGGGTTTCTGATCTAACATGTTACTTGGGTTTCTGTCACTGTGTATGTTATGTAATTTCATTAAATGATCTTAAAAGGGAAACAACACAAAAAAAGCGTAACTAATTACAGTCAGCGCTTAGTACTTAAGAGCATGATCAGAAATTTTGAGATGCTGTTGTCTTTCATAAAAAGATTATAAATAAAAACAGGCAACAGCATCTCAAAACATTTTTTATCGTGCTCTTGGTATCTTGCGCTGACTATAATTACGGGCCTAAATAGGTGGGCTAGCCGGCAGTCTCGTGACGTGAGTCCGTCTCCCGCGATATTACCCGAACGCGGTACGAAAATTCCCGAATGTTGGGTTTCGGCCAGAAAAGGCCAATAAGTTCGGCCAGTAATGGTCCGAAACTGAAACTGAGGCCGAAAATGTATTTTTGTGCCGAATCTGGCCGAAACCGATACCTAATAGTAGGGGAGCCCAAGAGGGGAATTTTGGATTTACTCGGGCGCGTCAGATTTAGCTAGTTAAGGCATCCTACGTGTCTCTGATTATTATGGTATAAAAATCAGATTTTTGAGTTAGTTCGGTTCTTAAAAAGTTATTTTTAAATACTGAAATATCGTCGAAACTGTCAG